>VCCN01005310.1:1116428-1126945 GCA_006491835.1 Architeuthis dux | reverse complement strand
ATTAATTTTTAATATTATTATCTGCTGCTCTGGTGGCAGCTCTGGTCAGGTGCAAAGCAGATGGCCACCGACTGCATCCAGCCATCTCCACATCATTGTACAGGAGTATGATAGTGAGTGTTGCTGACAATGACTATGAAGACAACTTTAAAGGGGAGGTAAATGTGACCCGCATGTGTGAGAGAAAGAAATGAAAGAAAGTGGAAACATCTTAACTTCTTGCAGCTCATTGATTATTACTAGTTGACATTTATTGTTGAAGGCATTTTTGTAACAACTAATCAACCAACCAACAGAAAAGAGTCTCCACTCTGTTTTGGCAAATGTCAATGCGAAGATTTTTTTTTTTTTTAAATTTTTTTTTTCTTTCTTTTGTTGTATCTTTTTTTTCCCTTTTTATTTGTTGTCTGATTGATAGTGTCATCTTGACTCCAAAATGCAGAAAAATATTTACTTCTGCTCTGTAGCTGTATTTAAAACTTTTTTTTCTCGTTATTATCCCCTGCCTTGTTCCCTCCCACACACTTCTTACCTTAGCTTTTCTACAGAGAACTCTTAGAAACCCATTATTTTGTCAACTATGCATTCCAGACATTTCATGTCCTGTGAGCAGTTAGGAACATTAAATGGCTAACTATACTTAAAATATTCAAACATCCCCCACCCTTGATCGTGTAGAGATTGAAAGCTTTTATTGAATTTTTTTTTTTTTTTTTTTTTTTTTTTAAATTGATCTGAATTGATTATAACTTTTCTTTAAGATTTATTTGAACATACAAAAGATGAGATACTCCTTCACATTAATTTATATAATTATCTATTGTTGAATTGTTTAGGTCTTGATTTCAGAAGGTATGGTGTATTGAGATTTGCCATTTATTGTTCCCTGCAATGCTAGTTCCTCTCAAAACTATAATTGATAACGAAAATCTGAAGTCTGGGCTTCCAGTGTAGAAAAGTTGAAGGTCATGAGTTGCTTAACCTTTTTCTTTATATCCCCACTCCTCGTTTTTTAATGTAATTTTTTAACATTGTATCGCTTTGCATGTTGGGTGGGGGTTGAAGGAAGATGTCTGTTGATACCTTTCTATTTATCCATTATTTCTTGCATCGGCTTCTACTAGCTTATTTTGTTCAATATTATTTATTTCAGAATGTTTTGTCTCTTGTAATACCCAATTTTATTGCTATAAGTTGTGTAGTGTTTTTTTTTTTGTTGTTTTTTTCCCTAATTCAAAAGAAATGAATTAAATTTTTTTTTTTTTTTTTTTTTTTTTTTTTTTTCCTTCTAGTAATTACTTCTCATCTATATTCCATCCTTAAATTCTGTATCGGTAGTAGCAGTGGCTCTTCAGTCTTCTCATTCTATCTTCTTTTCCCCTCACGACTCTTATTTTTTCTTTTTCTTTTTCTTGATGCAATGAACTTAGACTAAAGATGTCCTTACATGACCTCCATGCCTTTCTCATTGAAAAAATGCTGTTAACTGACATCACAGTCTGCTGTTTGGAGGTTGATTACACCTTGTATGATTTGCTGTATCTCTTTCCATTCTGTTTCATTTGGAAATGCTTGGAAAATGTCAGTTCTTAATAACTTTTCTTGGAGAAACAGATTTCCAAATTTGATTGCATCTGCTGAATATTCTTTATTTGCCATCTCTCTGCCAATTGTGTAGCCTTAAAGACCAGACCTAAGATTCTTACTAAATATTGACAGCATTCAGTGACTGTGTTGAAATTAAATTTAGGAACTCAATGAAAATACTGAATGATTTTTGTTATAACTTCCATCCATCAGTATTAAAAAAAACAAAAAAAAACATTGGCTAAATGAGGACAAAGAAAGCGTGTATTGGCTTGTGGCTACTTGAAACAAGTCAATTTCCCTCCTACCAATAAATATTCAGCAGATGAACAGCACTTTTAGGTGCAAAAGATACACACTTGCATGAAAACACACACAGATCTACAACTTGCTTACGAGGGCTTTTGTTCTTTATTCTTTTCCTCTTCCTTCTCCTCTGACCCTCCTTCTCCTCCAACCCTCCTTCTCCTCCAACCCTCACTTTATCCTATTTATTCTCACTTTCATCTTAATCTATCCTCTGCCTCTTGCTCCTGTCTTCAGCATTTTAGTATGCATAAAACTTAAACATGAAAATTATTCCTACCTAAAATTCACCTAAAAGTCCAGTTTGTCGCACACAAAAGCTTTTCTTCCACAAGTCTATTGCCAATGACATGTATTGTCCTCGTTCTCTAAACAGAATCTGGCAATGACATTGTTTTGCTTCTTGTTGTCCGCTCACTTAGCAGCCCCTTTTAGTTATTTCACTTGCAATGGCTGCAGGTCATTTTGTTGCTGCCTCCACCACGTTTGCTCACTGAGTGCCTCTTTCGGCTGCCGTGTGTTCATTTCATTCTACTCCCTCCTCTATGGATTGCTATTGCATTAATCACTAATATAACATTAACAACCAGACTGGATCCACATCTTTCATGACTGGATTGTCTTCTAGTGCCTCTCTATAGTAAGGATTAGTAATTGTGGATTTTAGCCTCTCACCTTTCCGATTGACCAAATTGTATCCGTTGATTCAAAGCAGCCCGATTAGCATGCACTAAGTATTGCTATACACTCCACTTTAGAGCTAAAGTCTTTTTACATGACACCCTGTATTTTTGTTAAGTAATATTTATCGCTATGATTGACGAGTTATACTTTTACAGTAATGAAAGCTATAGACATTTCTTCATGTGCTCAATATATAAACATTTTGGGAACAGTGACAGTAATTAACAAAATGATCAGTGCAAGAAACGTAAGAATTTTCACTTATTTGCATTTTTCATTTTTTGTTCTTTTAGTTTGGTCCTATAAGATTTTTATGAATATTATCATAGATTTAGCTGTTAAAGTTTAATTTATTGTGATAAAGTGGATATTCTGATTGGAACCCTGTAACTTATTAGCAGATAAAATGCTATTATAAGTGATTTACGATCTTAAGAATAATAAGAAATTTGCACTTTTACATTCCATGTTCGCAGTCACTAACTTTGGTTTTATTGGGCTATCACAAAGCCCTTTCCACTTTACATATAACTGGCAATTTGTTTTACTTGCTTTCTGGAACAAGGATAATTCCTGTTGGTGAGCTGCTTCAATGATCGTTTGGTTTCAGTTGATAATGAAAAAGAATTAAATCATGTAAATCAATTAAAATATTCCACTGATACTTAGGATATTTTACAAATGTTGGTTTAGATATTGAAAGCTGGAGACTCATATAAACACATACATATCAATGCTGGTTTTAATACTCATTCGGACTGGCATCACTAAGAGTTGGAAGGCTTTTATCTAAGCCTTTTTAAGTTAGAGGTGGAGCATAACAACACTTAGTGGGGAAAGAAGCTCAAAGAACATGCTTGTGCGTGTGTGTCACCACACTTTCTGTGTAGGATGTCTCCAAATGGAGGCACTATTGAGTCTATTTATCTATTCATGTTTGTCTATTCTCATACCTTTTTCTTTTTGTGTCCCTCTGTTCTCTCTCTCTGTTTAATTTTTAAAACATTTTTTTTCCAATTTAAAGATTTTTTTGCAGACTTGAAACTTCTTGCTACTCCTCATGTTACTTGCTCGTTGGCACTTTAATGATAATCGTCCCTGCCTACTTAGCCACTCTTTATATATATATGTGCTTTGCTCTATTAAAGAAGGAAACAAAACTCACTTGTTCAATTTATCACGTATGCTACTGCTGCTACTGTTGGTCACGTTTTTGTACTGCTTTTCAGGCTATCATGTTGTTGTTCTGGGCTGTAGTACCAGGAATAAATTGCCGATTATATGTTAACAAAGTTTTTGTTTTTCTTTAATGAACATTTTCTTCAGGTTTCAGAACCACAGATATTTAACAATCTAATGTAGCAGTGCCTATCATTTTAAAAACAATTTATCAGCCATGATCTTCACTGTGTGGTAATGTAACACTCAATGATGTGTTCATAGATTAATAGCCGATTTTAAACTTTGAATTCATAGTACTTACCATATTTCCCGGCATATAAGACGCACCTCAATTTTTGCAGGCATATTCTCGAAAAAATAAAATAAAACCCGCTCCTTTCTAATGATGTTCACTAAAGTTCAAGAATTGTCAGCAAGTTTTTATCTAAATCATCTTAAATTTGAAAGACAAACTTTGTTCAAGTATAAATATTATGAGAATGGTACTCCCAGATCGGTCTATACAGTAAATCTATTTTAATTCCATTGGGCAGTTGACATTGTATCGGACATTACGACTACTGAAGCCTCTTTAAGAGATTCAGTTTGATGGATTGAATTTGAAACTATGATTGACCAATCAAAAATAATGTAATAAGGCTCGAACAAAACATTTGCGAGATGTTCACATTCTAGTAGTTACGGCTGTTTAGGCCATTTTCAACATCTTAACATGTGCCTCAGAAGACACAAGATGGAATGGAGTAATATAAAAAAACAACTTTTTATATAAGTTTTTAGAATTTTAATATTATAATGTCTCGAACACTGAAATTGAAAATATTTTTCATTTTCATAGTTTATTATAAATCATCTTAAGTTATTTTTTATTTTCAAGCTTGTGGGAATCAAGAAAATATAAAATGCTGAACTGTAAGGAAAATTTGTCAAAATTCAGTTATGAATCTACAATATACTACTAAATGCATTAGGTGCAGATAAGTTGTCTGTGTTGCCTTACAAGCCTTGGCATCCACTATCATTGCTTTGAGGGTTTTAATGTTAATTTACATTGGTAGATTTAAAGGAATGGACAATATAACTTTATGCCTCTCAATGGCATTTCACAGGCTTCTATGTTGGCAGGCATCATATTCAGGTACAAAGCAATTAAAAATGGTGTTCATACCTGCCATCTACAGTAAATCCTGGCTATAACGAATTTTGGCTTTAATGAACACGTGGGTCTATCTGAAGAAAGTTCAATAAATACGGCGAAAAAGTGGACCGTAACAAACTTTCTCTTTATTAAATGCGTACAATTGTTTTCATTTAACTACTAGCTGAAAATACCCAGCTATATGGAGCCTATGACCATGAAACATTAAATCATCATTTAACTTAAGGGTTTATGACCGTAGGATAACAGCAATGAGTATTTTCAGCTAGTAGTATTAATAAAAATTGGTAACTTGGGTGTTGTTTTTAAGTAAATAGTAGGAACTTCTTACAGAATGTAGTCTTCAGTTTACTATGAACAAACTGAAATATGAGAGTAAATTTAAATAAAAACCGTTTTTATTTTAAAATTGAAGTTTTATTTACTGCAGATAAATTGAAATAGTGGGGACGCTTAGCCAAATAATTGTGCATTTTGTGATAAAAGCATGAATTTTGGTACAGCCAAAGGCATTCAAAAAAAATTTGGATATTGAGCCATCATGAGTTTTCAAAATGGCTGCCCGTTGTCAGTGACAACATATTAAATTCCTGATGGCTCAATATCCAAATTATTTTGGAATGCCTTTGGCGATAAGAACCAAATTTCATGCTTTTATCACAAAATGCACAATTGGCTTGAAACTTTCAGCTAGTGAAGCACTAAAAAGAATCACAAAATTTATATAAAAAATCGTAGTTTTATGATAGTAACTTTTTTAATATTTAGAAATTAAGATTCGGTTTTAACTTATTAAAGAATTAACAGACGCAAAAAAAACTATCCTAATATTTGAATAGCAAATGCCTGTAAGTAATTTTATGTGCTTAATGAAGGTAAATAGTAGTTAAAATTAATACAATGGGTTTTGGTAAAAATATCGGTTTAGTTTTTTTGTAAAATAACTTTTATTCACCTTTTATTTTTTTATGTAATATTATATGAATACTAAAAACAAAATTGAACCCCCCCCCTCCCCTGTTGAAATAAATGCAGTGTGATGAGGTAATGTCGCTATATAATGTGTGGCAACCGAACTGCCTTTGGATTTACCAAACAATGTTCATTAAATTCAGCAAACTACCGAACTTATTCTTATTTAACAAACATTGGGCAGCCATCGGTTATAACAAACTTTCAACTTTAACAACAATCCGCACTTAGTTTGTTATAGTGATGGTTTACTGTTATATAAAAGGATCAATATGGTTAAATCTTGCACAAGGCTACAATAACAGCAGTCAGATAGGATCGAACTCATTAGAAATGGTTTGCCCGACTGCTGCCTTAAAATGGAAACCGTAAATGAAAAGAACATTTTTGAGCCATGGGGAATAACTGCAACTTTACTAATTACTTAAAAGCATTTCTCATACCTCCACTGATATATTTTTTTTTTTTTTTTTTTTTTTTTTTTTTTTTTTTAGAAAGGTCAAAACTGCTAAAAGTATGTAAACATATGGTGACTTCGGAGGTCAGCACCACTTATCCCATATTCATCATCGAGTTAAGTTACCCCATAGATTAATTTTCAGTCCCCAGCAGTTTGTTTGGCCGGCCATAAGATGTATGCGAGTAAACAATTGTCGAAAGTGATTTTTATCGAAATATGACACACGCTGAGGAAGGCTAGAGAGCACACTGGCTGAAAAGGTTTTTTAAACCAGGAAATGATACTAATGAGTATTTAATCTTAGGATTTTGTTATTGAAGTTTCTGAAGGAAATAGTTGTTGCTATTGAAAAAGAGGTTGTAGACGCTTTGACTGAGTCTTTTATATTGTAGTTATACGGGAGAATTAATTCAATCTTTGGGCGATATTTTTATTATTCTGCAGATAAGTCCATGAAAAACAAACAGTTAATAAGAAAATCTGACTCTACGTTTAAGGGAGGTAACTCAACATTTACACATTTAAAGTTTTCTCCCTTGTTTTTTAGTTTATTATGTAATCAACCAGGGCAGATCAAGGAATCTTAGTTTTTACTGAAACTGGTTTTTCACTATTTTTGTTATTACAACAACTATAATTTTTATAAGTGCTGATGCAAGAAGTTATTGTGTTAATAGATATGAATAATTGTGATAATCATAATGATAAAACTTTAGTAGTAATAAACATAACTAGCATGACTCATTATCATTCCAATCATCAATGCTGACTTGCAAGAACTGTTGAATATGAAAGTGACAGTCAGGCTGATAATAATTGGCGCACTGGACCCGTCTCAAAGTCTTGTAGAGAGATCAGAATAGAAGAAATGGATTATGAAGACTACAGCATTATTGAGGTCAGTGTGACGACGAGTGGTTGAGATTTGAAGAGACGCTTAACAGTTGATTCTATGCAGTTGTCACCAGATATTTTGGTGTGACGATAATAATTACCATAATGCAAATGCAAACCCCTCTGCTATATAAAATTAACATTTCCTACCGTGATTTCAAATCACGAGCAAGTGATTCACTCAGTTGGTAAGAGAGCTGGCTGACAAGAAAAAAAAGTTGCAGTAATCATCTTCAGTTGGAATAGGAGTGGAGTTTGACCCTGCAGCAGCCAGGCTTGTCTTTTTTTTTATGCACACCGGTTCTAAGGGAAGCTACTATTTAATGTTCAGTGCGCCAAAGGTTACTAGTAAAATTGGTGACACTTGCTTATTAATTGGATGAGCAAGCAAAATGGGAGCAAAAGTGTATATATTCTATTTTATAAATAGAAATGTGATATGAATTATTTCTGTTTATTTTAAATATCGAATTTGGAAAATAGTATCGGCCTTAACTATCGATTTTCAAATGTCTACTTTATACAGTTAAAACAAAAATAGAGTGACATCCATTTGACACAATGGTCTTTTCCACTTGAACGAATTTAGTAGTTTCTTTTCTTTTAAAAAATCTCTTAGATGTTTAAAGAAATCTTTCACACGCCTCCTGAAGTTAATATTTAGCTCAAGTTTTCTAGCAGAAGATAGATAAGAACTAGCATTCCAAGGGAAATTATGAATCACTGCCACCCATATATGCTGTGTTGGCAGTGATCAATTAACAATTTTGGTCTGTGATCACTAAAAAAATGTCTGAATTTTCAAAAAACAAGTGCGCAAACTAGTGACCAGTGTAGCATAAGCTTACATTGGAAACCTCTAAAACCCTTGGGGATTTTCAAAAAAAAACAAAAAAAAACATTTTCCCTACTCATTGAGGGGAGTATGTTTGTAAAGTTTCTACTATGAACAGTTAAGGCTGGGTGAAGTCATAAATAACCTAAACTTTTGGTAGTGATGATTAATTAAATGATCAACATTTATAAATCCTATCCACTATAGCTGTTTACATGCTAAATACTATTAGAAATGAATGTCCTGCACAAAGCACTGATCTTATGCCCTGTGACTTATTCCTGTAGGGGTGGGTGAAGGAGGAGTTGTACCACACCAAACCACAAACTCTGGATCAACTAGAGGAGTGCATTCGACATGTTATGGCCAACATACCACTGGACTTCCTGCAACTATCGAGGCCATACCGAAATGATTACAGAAATTGATGCCTACATTGAATTTAAACATTGTATGGTCCAAAGTAAAGCTAGTTTGACTACAATTGACCTATAAATAATAGTTATTACAAATTTCCAATAGAGGGTTTCTTTTCACCCACTCTGTATATAATATGGAACCTTTAATATTTGCTGTGACACATTAGAGCTAATGAAATTTTGGCAAATTTGCTTAATAAATCCTACCCGTGAAATCACTAGGATGTTACATTAACATCTAGTAATAATAATGAGTTTTATTGATATTTATAAATCTTAGCCAAATAGGGAGAATAAGGGTTATGAAGACTGTTGCGCCAATCATCTTCAAGAGTAGAGCAATGAGTACGTAACCTGACACATAGTTAATAGCTGAAATTTTCATTGTATAATGTTGGATATATGTGATTCATATTCACCATTGAATTAAGTGCATTGACAAGGAAAGAGATTATGTTGAAAAATAAATATTTGTTGTATAAAATAAATGTATTTTTTTTCATCTGTAAACTTATTGATGTACTTACATAAGTTAGGTCTGCTGGCTTCCTGCCTTGAAAATCTGCATTCTAAATCATTACTTAGTCCAGAACAGTGGGAAATACACTTATTTGCTTTTTTTTATCATGTTTATTTACACTGCGAATGACTAGATACTATATTTCTTCACTTGTTTATGATTAAAATCCATTAGTGTGATTGAAAGCAACTTGATTGATTTTGTGTGTGTTGGCGTTTTAAAATTCTTAGTTTCTGTTTTGATTGCTTTTCTTTCGTAATAATTTCAATCTTAAACAAGTGAAAGAATCCAGTTTCTTGTCATTCACTGTGTAAATAAAAATAATGTGAAAACAAATAACTACAGTTTTGGTCACCTTTAATCAATGTTACGTGTTCTGGTATTATTTTCATTTTTTCTTTAATCTACTGACATAAAACGAAAGATCGTCCATTTTTATTTATTAGTACATATTATTTTATTATATTTAATATCAAATATAGGCTTAGCCTATGGAGCTCATATATATATTGTCACATTATTCTTTTCTGGTTTAAGCAGTAAGATTTAATACAGAGTTTAATGATAGCAAGAATATTTCCAGTCTGTGCAGAGCTCTGAATTTCCATTCTGTGTATTTCTTTATACATAAAAGTTGAATATCATTTTAAAAGATTATAACATTATATGTATAACAAAATATTTATAGAATAGAACGATATTGTAAGGAATATTTAATATGTGGAGTTACAGGTTGCACAATGCGCTCGTTGTTAAGTCTCTAAAACATAGTGTTATACATATAATGCTATAATCTTTTTGATATTCAACCTTTAATGTACCAAGAAATACATAGAATGGAAATCCAGAGCTCCGCACAGAATGGAAATATTCTTGCTATCGTTAAACTCTGTATTAAATCTTACTGCTTACACCAGAAAAGAATAATGTGTGGATATGGCTCGGCCATATAGGCTAAGCCTATATTTCATATTAATATAATAATCATCCAGATACAAAAAAGAAAGTTTGATGGTCTAAGGGGGATAACCCTGCTACAGTTACTCTTAGTTACGTGACCATGTCTGTATCTTTTAGACGAAGCATTGTCATTATTATTTTTAATTTTTGACTAATTTTTCTTTCATCTTACCTTTTGTATCGGAGAGTTCAGGTCTTTTTTTTTTCTTTTTTTTACATTCTACAGTAAATAAATAAGCTTTCGAAGTGATTTGAACTTGCATTCGTTAAATCTCATCAGAAGCGTTCCTTCATTTTCAATCCGTGATGCTCACTCAACGGTCCTAGAATTTAAAAATAACCTGAGCGTTGTAACAAAAATAAATGAAAGAAAGACTAGTCAAAATTAATAATGATTACATGACCTTTTAAAAGGAATTTGTTTTTTATTTTGAAATTTAATAATCCCCTTTAAAACATATAGTAACTGGTTTCAGAAACCTTGCTTCCAAAAATGTATGTATGGACAAATATTTTCACTGGAAAATCGACACCTGATT
>VCCN01005310.1:1098819-1113876 GCA_006491835.1 Architeuthis dux | reverse complement strand
AATTTGGTACGAAACGAAGCTGGATTTTATGTAGAATAACAGAAAAAGAACAAGCCCAAACCCAACAGATACAAACTGATAGTATACACTGTTGGAAAACTGATGAAACTCTCTTTCTAACGATACATATGTATATATCTCCATCAAGAATTAAATCCACAATCCATAGACTGTAGACTATAAAATTTCCTTGTAAAACGCCAAATGTCTAGCTTCACGTTTTTGGCTGTAACTTTCTATGCTCAACAGATACACATTGACATGACAAACTGTTGGAAAGCAGGTGAAATTCTCTTTCCGACGATATAGGATGTCAATCTATTAACTATTTTGCTCAATATTATACAGGAAAAATAATTTGCTAAAAACATGTTAATAATTTGCTAAAAACAATGTTAAAGTAATTCAGTGGCAACATTTATATCATTATTGTCGATTTTGTATTTTTGACTGAATAGCCAAAACTGACTGAAAATACAACAATTTGGAATGTGCTGTAAAAATTTGCCCCAAACATTCAAGTCTTGGTTTTTTCTTCTTCTGCTATTCTACATAAAATGGTGCAACGTTTATGCAAAATGTGCTAATGGTGTATTTACTTCGACGACCAACTATAATTTGACTGGACAAACATAACGACATTTAAATATAAAACGCTTATTTATATTACTGTTTTATAAGATATTGGAAATACAGATTTTATCACGTGTGCTGTTTTAATTCTCATTAAACGGGTACCAAAAAAGTGCTGTCTTTGTATCTTTTGAGGTACGCAAACACTTGTCTATATAAGATTATAACTTTCAATACTATACTCTGTACTAACGAAGAAGCTTTTAAATTGTTTTTAACATATTTAGTGTTAGTGAGACAATTTACGTAGTGCATAAAATTAGTGATCTAGGAGTAATAGTTTTGAAATTATGGGTGAATATGTCCGTGAATCTTTTGATGTATGTATTGAAAAAAAAGGAAGAAGTGCGTACATTAAAAAAAATAAAATCCGCTCAGATTGTATGTGTATTTTCTGAGGTACGTATCCCTGTAGTACAAAAAGATCACCAAAATTCTAGATATCCCGGGAAGAGAGCAATTTCGGAGGTGGGGCGGACACCATGAGTTACCGCCCCGGATGACATCAAACCTAGGTACGCCACTGACTGAGAGGCCACACATATACGGTAGAAGCAAATAGAAGTAGATTGAATATCAGAAAATTCTTTTTTAGCAATAGAGTGGTAGGACTTTGGAAAAGATTACCAGAATATGTAGTGCTATCAACAGATGCAAATGATTTTAAGACGAATTATGATGTTCATTACTCCACCGCAAAGGTTTAAGGCCCTAGATAGTGTGTAAATATGATTGTTATGATGTGTGCTTGTATATACAAATTGTATACTTTTTTTCACACTAAAATAAAATGTTCTAAATGTACACTTTCTTCTCAAATTCTCTGCACTATATTTGTTTTATTACCTAGTTATACTAGTAGTTATAGTAGAGTAGTGAAAATGCATCATCTAAAAATTAAAAATAACTCTATGATGGCCTACAGGAGGGCACCTCTCCCAATGCGTCTATTAGCCCCCCTCCCCCGCCAAAAAAAGCAGAAAATAGTGGAGCAGAAATGATAACACGCTTGTTATCCATTGCTATTTCAAAAAGTAATGCATCCCAGAGAATAGAGGCAAAGAATGTTAGAAATATAGGACATAAAAAGTAACGTTTTCTGTTACAAGCCAGAGACTTACTGATCTAGCGATGCAGACAGTGAAGAGAGGCTGGTTTTTGGGACCTAAAATTATGGAGATAAGCCGAGTAGTCAGCAGGGAAGAAATAAATCCCAAAATGAAGAGTTGCAACTTTGTACAGAAACTATGTGTGAAGAAACAGAAATGTGCAACGCGCCTCACACCCAATCGTAACCGAGGAAATAAGAAACGAAGTCGACAAAATAAAGAAAAGAATATAAGCAGACACTTTTATCTCTGAGGAATATGGAATGCAAAAAAGGCTAGAACTGAAACAGAAGATTCATAAACTACTGAAATATATAAAAACTACTGACTGAATCATTTAATACACACGGAACATGCTCTGAGAATGATTGACGGGGAGGAGAGTAGATAAATGAGCACTTGAGTAAATCACTCTTCTCTTATAACCTTGCTCAAGTAGTAGCAGGAAAAATCTTCTATCCCCATAGTCAACCTTGACAGGATGTAGTAACAGTCGTAGCTGTCGTCATGAAGGTGCAATATAAAAACAAATAAATGTGGTTTGTGACAAACCAACAAAAAGTCACTGTTAATGCGTTCGTGCCTGGGAAAACCAATCACATAAATAGCGTTTAATAAGATATTGAATATTTTCAAGTCGTTCAGCCATCTCAGCAAATCGCCCATGTTTTTCATTGATAAATTTCTACTAAGTTCTTTGCTTTGTTAGAAGCAAATCTGTTGTTGCTCCAAACTCTCACTGAACAATGTTCACCTTGAATAGTAATACAGTTGCATATGTAATTCCGCTGCATTTGGATGTTAAAAGCGATTTTTTTCATTTTTAGTAGCTTTAAGAGTATACTATTCAAGATGACGTCCAAGATGACCACCAAATCTTTAAAATACACATTACCCGTTCATTATTCATTATAGAATAGTTTTTCCAACGATTGTGTGCAGTATCAAGTGTGTTTGACAACATATCAAAGGTTTATCACAGTCTGATCACGGAAAAGGTATAATTGGGGTATCTAGGAATCCAATTAGCATATTAAAATTATACTGAAGTGTTCACAATAACAAATCGTATACTCTGAAAAATACATTTGATCTGCACCAGATATCATTGTCACACTCATTATGTGGATTCTCATATTTTTCGACACAAGCGGACGTGCATGGTAGTCCATATCCTCTGCAATTTCACCGTAGTGTTTGTCCTGTAGTTGTGCATTTAGAGTGGACCATCTGCAGCAGGCTTTCTTGGTCATAACTGGCACAAACCGATTGTCCTCCAGTTTCCCTATCCACCGACCACTCTGCGAATAAGTACCTTGGCGTGGTGGAGTGGCTTGCATGTTCCAATGATCCGGAGAGCTATGCTGGCGGGAATTCAATTCCTGGTAGGTCCAACCAAGCCAGACAGGTCAAAGGAAAGGAACACAACCAAACCTTATTATGGCCTTGTCCGCAGGGGCCTAGAATACGCCGACTGCATCCTCAGCAGTGGGGTAAGACCCCCACCTCAATGGGGTTACCTGTTGGCCGTGGGTGGCGACCCGTGATGCCTGAGGACGGAATCCTGGTGACTGAGCGGTCCATAATCCTGACGATTACGGGGATATGTTAGCTGCAACACTTCACTTCGGTCCTTACTTGGGCTAGACGGGCGGTCAGAGAGGCCCGATCCGATCAACCGGTTAGTCACGCCAAGCCCCAACTCTTATATATGAAACCATACACTATATATACATTGATACAAATACAACCATAACCAACAACTGTCTCTACCACAAATATGAGAGTCAGAAGTTGGTGGCAAGAGTCAATCGATTTGGAAGACAACACCTAAGACATGGCTGTTTGCCCCCGGATGTTTCTTCTATACTTGGAACGAAAGGAATACAGGTGCTCAAGGGTTCTAACAATGTGAGTATACCATCCACTGTATCCCCGTCATGCCAGGGAGAATGGGTTACCCCCCTGGCATTCCCCATTGGCAATACGTTAAATCGGACTCAGAGGCGGGTGGGGAACAGGGATGGTAAAATATTTAAAAATGAAACACATGGCTCCAAACAAACCCACCAAGCTCAGAGAGTGAGACGAGGGAGGCTCACAACGCCTTCCCAAGATTTATTATACTAGAAGCCATAGGAGATACCCCTTTAACAAGTCTGTCTCCCTTCCCCATAGAGAAAATAATATCTTCTAACATAAACCCCCAAAACGTTAAAAACCTTTAAAGAAATGGCAACCTGCTAGTAGAGGTGGAAAACAAAAGATTTTCAAACACACTACTACAAATGACCAACTTCCACCAAACCAAAATAAAGACATACCCTCACCAAACACTAAATTCCTCCAAAGGGGTTGTGGGGAACAAGGAATTGTCCCTCTGCACCCCAGAAGAAATTTAAAAAGAACTGAAGTCACAGATTCAAAAAGAATATCAATTAGAAAGGATGGCCAAGAGTATCTAACAAATACATATATATTCGATACCGCAAGAATATCTACAAAAATAAAAATTGGATACTTAATTGAAAAGGTAGAACCCTACATACCAAATCTCCTCAGATGTTTCAAATGCCACACATTTGGTCATTATGGGCAAATATGCCGATATGTGGGAGATGTGGAACACCAGACTACAAAGACTTAAACTGTAAAAAAACAAACTAAATGCTCAAACTGTGGAGAGGACCATCCGGCCTATGCACGGACGTGTGAGGCCTGGGAAAAAGAAAAGGAAATAATTAGGGTTAAATACACCCACAATTTGTCATTCCCTGAGGCAAGGAAAATAGTGGAAACCCACACAAGAGCAAATAACTATGCAAATGTAGTAAGGGAAACAACAACATCCAATGACAAATACGAGAGCCTCATCAAAAAGCTACTTCAGATGGAGACAAGCGACTGGCCAAAGTTCGTAGAGGAACTGAGGTTCAAATTTGCAAATTAAAAAGTAACCTCAACCAATACCCAAGATGAACCGACTCCAAGGCTGGAGACCACGCAAACCATTCAAAACACAGAAAGAGAGAAAACAAAACACCATAACAATTGAACTCCCTCCCCAAAAAATCGAATCAACCCAAAGACTAAAGATAACTCCGATCAAAACAAATACCGAAAAAACCCAACTAATCAATAGGAAAAAATACACAGTCTAAAAACACAATCTAACACAATCCCAATACAAAACAGATTCGAATGTTTAGATACTGAAGATACAGCACTACCAAAAACAAACAAAAATCATACCAAAATAAAGACTCTTAGAAGGAAAAGGAAAGAGAAATTACTGAAATACCCACAGTCAAACAACACAAATTTCTAGGCATCATATTTGATAGCAAACTCTCATTCATACCCCACATTAAACACTTGAGAGTCAAATGCAACAAAGGCATACAAATACTCAGAGTTCTAGCCCACACAAATTGGTGAGATGACAAAAAAACATTATTAAAACTCTAGTAAGTTCAAAACTAGACTATGGCTGATTTATATATGGGTCAGCAAGAAAATCATATCAAAGGGAGTTAGATACCATACACAACCAAGGGCTAAGATTAGTTCTCGGAGCCTACAACACCCCACCTGTAGAGAGCCTATATATGGAGGAAAATGAACCATCATGACCACCAAACCCAGCATACAACAGTACCTTCCACCCACAATACACAGAACTCTTCGATCAAAAGAAAAAGCTATCAAACCCTACAGCCTACGCATAAAAGAAATCAACTTAAACCGAATAGATACAACACAAATCCACAGGTCCATCGTATCGGAAATCCCCCCTGGCTAATAAAACAACCAAAAATAATATTAGACCTAACAAGATACTCCAAAACTAAAACCAACCTAATCATCTATCAAGAAGAAGTGCTTGACATTAAAGGCAAACACCTAGAGCACCTATTCATATACACGGACGTGTCAAGAAAGGAGAATGGAGTTGGATGCGCCGCCGTTCTTAATAATACAAAGCAATCAAAACAACTAACGAACCAAGCCTCAATATACAGTGCTGGGTCACCGCTATCGATTTAGGCATCAACATAATAACAATTAGCAAACACAACAAATTCGTCATTTAAAAAAAGTTTTAAACTCTAAAATACCATACACCGACCTCAGGCCCGCTATTAACAAACTCATCACAGACAAATGGCAGGAACAATGGAACACCTGCATTAACAAAAAACTAAAAAATATCAAACCCACCATTGGAGAATGGCAACCTGGATACAGAAAGATAAAAAGGAAGAGGTAGTATTGACCAGACTCCGCATAGGCCATATACAACTCACACACAACTATCTCCTGAAAAACGAAGAACCACCAATATGTACAGCATGTGAAGAACAATTCGCAGTAAAACATATATTACTAAACTGTATAGACTTAAATCCAATTCGAACAAAACACTATCAAGCAAACAACCTGAAAGAACTATTCAACAAAACTAAACCACACAAAATAATCCAATTCATGACAGAAGTAAGACTCTACTCGAAAATGTAATCAAATCAAAATACCCCAAATTATTTACATCTATTCTCCTCAAATACACATAAAACACAAAGATAAAACCAAATACAAGGCCACCCTAAAAAAATCAAAACTAAACAGTACAACTAACAATATCCCAACAAAAAACATTTTGAAAAAAGGTTGACATGCCGCTAAACCTAACCAAACAAAACACAATCAACCTGATCATGTCACTCTCCTTTCCAATCCACGCCATGATCTGATAATATACGACTCGGTAGGAGGGAGACGGAAACGATTTGCTTGCTAAAAAGGTCGTAGCGGACAGAGGCAAGTGAATCGGTACTCTTGCCATCAAACATAACTGCCATCACCTTGCTCACAATGTTATCTATGACATTGTTTGCTTGATTTGGGAACACGAACGAATTTGCATACGCCTGGACGGTCGAGTCACCATTCGCAAGTTTCTGGAACGGTGACCTGATCGTGTAGATTAAATTCCAGCATGACGTTGTTGTACTCAGGTGTGATGGGTGTGGACTGCGACCACAATGCACGCATTTCTTAGGTCATTCACCTGCCATGAGTTAAGCCTCCACTACTTTTCTCGAGCACAAGGTCAGAGCTTACGCCTGCCCAGAACAGGCTGCTGCGGTGGGTCACATGGAAACCCCCTGGAGAATTTGGCATCCACATGCAGATTTTAGATAGGAGAAGTGCCCAGAGGTGGCAAATAATGGTAGGCAGTCCAACACTGCGCGCAAGTGCAGCATCCAAGATCCTGTGCGATCCGCTTTTATAATCGCTCGGACAGTCTGCAGCATTCTCTAATAGTTTATCCACAGCCGACTGGTTTTAGACCTTGTGCTAAGGAAATGCCTTCTTTGCCTTCAATCTCCTCTTTGATTTAGATCAACATATCCGATACTACAGCAGTCGTTTCTTTTGCCACCAAGAATGAGTACGTTATTCCCGCCTGGTCCACCAATGGCTCGAACAGTGGGTTATCCGACACAATAAGGTGATTGAGACATCTTTCCGCCAGAAGATGTCCCTAGAAAGCTCTTTGCACTGATTTTCCAGTCATTATATGCTGGACGGCATTTTCACCATAGACAACTTCCATAATGTTCCTGAGTCCTGTGCCTATTGCACCAAGTAGGTTCACGAATGTGTGAAAACATCCAAGCATCAATACAATGTTTTCAAGTGGCTACTCTGTGGTGCATCCATGATTACCTCGACAGCTTTCCAATATATGGGCAGATTGAACGTAATAATGGGTTGAGCATGGTGTTTTATAGCGAGATCATAGACGAAATTCAACGTGGACAGAATGCATGTCTTGTCCCCAGGGTACAAGTCAATCGCAAGAACACAATTGATGATTGTCCTGGCTGTTCTAATCCACACAAGGGTTTCCTGCTTCAAGCTTAGAAGGAGAGCACTCACAGTATATCAATTGTCCTATCACAGTTGATCAATGCCAGAATGATTGGAATTTTACTCTACACTGAAAAATTCAGATTGGTAATGTTTCTCCTTGGAATGATACGATCCTTCTTTCGCCCTGTAGTGGAAGGTACCCCCTGCCATTGATAGTAAGGATATTGTGGTCAACATTGTCCCGGAGAAAAGAAGTGTCATATCCAGCAAATCAATGTCATCCGCTAACACACCTTGAGCAACTGAATCCGTTGTATTCTTTTCAAAACACAATACTTTTAAAAACTAAATCCCATTTCATGAAGAGTATCGACGAGGAATTGCGACCGATGCAAATGATGTGCCTGCACGGCAAGGCCAACTTGTAAGAAAGCTATAACAGTACATGGTCTAACTGCCTTGACAATTGCGTGTCCTATTCCTGCAACCTTTCATCTTGTATCCTTACCCAGGGAAAGACCATTCAAAAATACCCGCAGAGTGCCAGGGACAAAGGAAAGGTTAGAATCAAAATTGAGTGACTTTTCATTTGGATAGCGAGTTGTAAGGGAATGCCCATTGAATTTGATATCACTTTTAATGAGTCACACCGTTGTTTCAATGATCGCCTGTTTCTATGATTCTTCGTCCTTTGCTTGAGTGTTGAAATCAGATCAGTATCTGTGATGTCTTTTCCCCCCATTGTCACAAAATGAACACTGACTTCATACTGTTCTTTCAATTTGATTTTCTCTTTAGGTACTGATTTTCAAATGGTACGGATTCTGTATTTGTCAGAAATTGCTTCATTTTATCTCGTAAATGGGAAATTGTCAACTGTTCTTGTAATTGTAATCACTTCACTATAATTTAAATATGCTAATTGGATTCATAGATCCCAAAAACATGGGATTAGGCACCAAAATTACTAGAATTGATAATGAACAAGTAATGGGCATTTAATGATTTGGCGGCCATCTCGGATACCATCTTGAAAAGTATACCTTTCCTGTAGTCAGACTGTGGTAGAATGTGGTAAAATTTAATGTTATTGAGCACACCTTATACTACAAAAACCCGTTGAAAAAACCTGTCTTGGATGAATAATGAACGAGTAATGGGAATTTTAAGGACTTAGTAGCCATCTTGGAAATTATACCCATCCAGTGGCCGGACTGAGGTAGACTTTTGATATGTTGTCAAGTAGACTTACAAAAAACCGTTGAAAAATTTATCTAGGGTGAATAATGAACAATTAATGAGCATTTTAATGATTTGGTGGCCATCTTGGATGCCACCTTGGAAATTATACATTTCCAGTGGTCAGACTGTGGTATACTTTTAGTATGTTATTGGGTACAACTGATATTACAAAATAAATTGTTGAGAAACCTTCTGTAGCAAGGTATTTCTTTTCATAAATGCAGCCGACTAATGTTTTTAAGTCAATATAAAACCACGAGGACAATTGACCATTTTCGCCCATGCGTAGTGTTAATATCGCTTTTAACATCCAAAATCAGCGTAATGTGTTTTTTTCATAAATGCAGCCGACTAATATGACGGCCATCTTGGACGCCATCTTGAAAATGTTACCTTTCCAGTGGCCAGATTGTAGTAAACTTTTGATATGTTATTAAACACACTTGATACTACAAAAAAACCGTTGAAAAACTTGTCTAGGGTGAATAATGAACAATTAATGGGCCTTTTAATGATTTGGCGGCCACCTTAGACGCCATCTTTAAAAGTATACCTTTCCAGTTGCTACACAAATTGAATAATACCTTTTTTTTTTATTAGGCCCCTAAGAACATCGCTTTTAACATTCAAGTCCAGTGGGAGCCCTTTCTCCTTCAACTATAGCCTCAACAGCTCACATATCATTCATTAGTATTAATGAGATGGATGCATTTATATGCGCTGACATACACGATCTCATTCTTTTTTTGTGAGGTTTCCGTGTTACACAAGATACAAATGAAGATAATATTTGTTCCTGCGAAATGCAAATCCTTGAGCGAAATGCAGAAATGAATGTCTTATAAATATAAATCGACAATCGCATGCAGATAATAAAAGGCCATAGAGAAGGTTGCGTTACGGATTTTGAACTCTTACGTCTTACAAGATAATGTACGTCTAGCGTGCTTTATATGGCTTACAGAGTCACTGATCCCCAGGGGCTTGACATAGTGCTACATGAGATCTTTATAGACGAAAATGAAATTCATTAAATAATTAAGTTGAAGTTGTAAATAATAATTGAATGTCAAAATGTAAGGTTTTATTTAATGTAAAATTGCTCAAAATGTATATCTTTTGTTTTTAAGTAAAATAAAAAATCGATTGAATGTTAAAAAATCAAAGGCAAATTAGTTTTTGTTTTTAATTAAATCGTAGGCAATTCGGAACGTTCACTTTATTACTTAATTTATTTCAAACAAACTGAAATTTGAGAGTAAATTTAAATAAAAACCGTCGTTTAATTTGTTTAACTTTAAGTTTTATTTACAGCGCAAACATATATATTCAATAAAGTTAAATTTACAGTTTTAAGGCTTTAAGGTTCAACATTTTTTCCATAACGCCAAAACTACAGTCGCCAAATGGGCTTACGCCAAAATAGCTTTGACGCCTTAACGCCCACGCAAAATCGGCTTCGCCAAATAGTACGAAACCTCAAAATAGTGTGTATGAAAAACAATTGAAGATTGATTTTGTTTTTTTTGTTTGATAATTCTGCTGAGCTCCCTGTTAATAATGTACTGGACTTTAGAACGCGAAGACCAGAAAACTGAAGTCGTGTACCATAGCGAGTGTATGTATGCGTATTTATGTGTGAGTGTGTGTGTGTTTGTGTGTGTACACGTGTGTGTGTACACGTGTGTGTGTGTACACGTGTGTGTGCATATGTGTGCGTGTGCACGTGTTTTCACGTGTGTGTGTGTGTGTGTGATTGGGCGTATTCCGAACGAGGGTTTGTATCAGTTAATGAAAATAAAGGATAAATGTTAAGTATTTAAATTGGATTTTAAAAAAGATCTGTGTATTTGACAGTGCTGCTGTAGATTGACAAGTTGTATCTGATTTCGGACGTCGTCTTGTATTTCTAACTGAAATCGATTTAGCTGACAAGCGTCCAGACGTTTTATTTCTGACCGGTAAATTCAAAAACAGTTCCACATGACCACGTTTGCAAGTAAAATGATGCACATATTTGTGCTTGAATCTCGCTTCTTTGTAAAGTAATTTTCTTCAAAGGTTTTTTGTTTTTTTATGTGTTGTGTAATTGTCGTATTTATTCTTGAAGCTATTTACTGTTTTTGTTGTGTGTATATTTGGATCGTGCTCTACTAGTGAGTTCCAGTTGTTTATAGTTCTTTGAGAGAAGAAGTTTTTTCTAGTGTTTTTTTTATGTTCTTTATGTATTTTGTTGTTTCTTCTGTTCATTGTAAATAACTTTTTAGCTGGGATGTTATCTATACCTTTTATTATTTTGAATGTTTGTATTGCATCACCCCTTATTCTTCTTTCCTCTAGTGTTGTTAGTTGTAGTTTATGAAGCCTATCTTCACGTGGGAGATTTTCAATTCAATGGGCCTATGAGCGAAAGTTGGAAAAACACAAAGACCTTCAATGTGAGAGTGATAGAAAAGACCCGTCGAGGTTGGGTGTCGTGGTTTCGTAGCTACTTCAACGTTGAAAAAGGTGAGGTTTCTAGGAATGAGTATCTCAGATAGAAGGAAATATATTACAGAGCCACGGTGATACACGACAAAGATACTATAATGTCGTATTGTGCTTAGTGCTTTTGTTCGCTGTGTTGTTCTTTCTGTTTTAGCTGTGTGTAGTTCGAACGCGTTTGGTTCGTAACCGTGTTTAGCGTGTTAAGAAAAGAAGACGGAACAAGAGACCCGTGTGACAGGGCTGTTTGCCTGTGAAGAACTGAGCCTTCCCCGTTCCATTTCATTCTGGGACCGGAAACGGAATGGGGGCTGCTTGCGTGGGGGTGTTTATTGATTTAAGATACATATACATTATTTATTGATTTAACATACATATATATATAAAAACATTACAGATATCTTTACAAATCACGATAAAAATATAAATACATAAAACAACCATTAATCAACATTGAAGAAAATAAAAGAACGAAAAAGTACATAATTTACAGTTTTATTCATTTACATTCTTAGTTGTATGTATTTATATGAATGAGTGTATCCATAAATTTAAGCATACACTGCAAGCAAGAATTTAATATAAATTATTATACACCTTAATAATAATCTATAAGGCTATCAACCTTAACGAAATATAAATGAATTGTACACTGATCTGGTTTTTAAGTTAAAAAAAACTTACTCAAACAATTTCTGGATATCTTAACTAGGAGATAAGGCTGCCGATAACTTGGCCTGTATTCGTCAATTTTTAAAGAGATGAAGAAATATTGGCGTTGGTTACCTTTTCCGCGTTAAATTCAAAACATGGACTGCGTAAACTATTTTTTCAGTGGCGAAACTACCATCGCGATAATGACAAGTTTTATTTGTTCCGTAATTATAACCATAACACTAAACACTAACCCTAAACCTAACACTATGTGTCAGGCTACGGACTTATTGATACATCCTCGTACTTTCATCACACACACGCACAAACACGCACACACATACATCTCTTCATTTGATGATCATACACTAACCCTGCCAATGACCCTAAGCATTAACCCTAAACCTAATACTAACTAAACTTATATCCTTTGTTGTTAAATTTAATAAAATACAGTTTTAAGTGGTCAAGCTTTCTGCTTTCATTTGAAATGAAATCTTTTAAAAATAAATTCACAGACAAAGCTTTAAAAAGGGAGAAAAACGCGGAAAAGGTAACAATCGCCGAAATATTAGCTGTAAAAATCTCAATACTAGCAGAACAAATAAAAAGACCTAATGATGAAAACAGCATTTATTTTATACAACACATATTTATTTTTAACATAATCCCCTTCCTTCTCGGTGAACTTGATTCAGTGGTGAATATTAATCACATAGATCGAACATTATATAGTGGATATTTCAGATCAAAATTCAGCTAATAACTATGTGTCAGGCTACGGACTTATTGATACATCCTCGTACTTTCATCACACACACACATACACACACACGCACACACACACAAACACGCGCACACCCTTTCTTTCTCTTCTTTTGACGATCATACACGTTTTCAGCTCAACAAAACTCAATTACAGGAAGTATGTAAATTCGAAGATTTGAATAATTTAAGAATATCACATTCAGGCATCAAAAGCCATCGCCTAGGAATGATAAGAATATATCAGTGCAAATATCTACTTATATAATGAACAGTGATTTTTTTCTGTTTCTCTGTCCGTAACAACGAACTCGTCCACTTAAAGGTAACGTTTTTGCTTATAAAAAATATCTCCTACCTACTATTTGAAACAATGGACTCTTCCACTGAAACCAGTTCAGTAGTTTATTTTCTAAAAAAAAATATCATCATAGAAATTCGAATATATCCGTGAATCTTTCACGGGAATTAACTAGTTTAGAAATTAAAAGACACAGTTTGAGTGTACAATCTGAAAAAAATAGATTTCCGTCTGAACAATATCGATGAATTTAAATGAGAACATAGAAAGAATACCTTTCTTTTCTGTGTTCCCGCAGTAGAATTTTCACAGTTCGAATAGTCTCTAGGAAGCGATGACAATAATTTGAGACAACAAATGAAAAAGCTGTATCCATCCGTACAATTTGAGGATCATAGTGGCATGGCTCCTCTTCCTAATCAACTAATCAATATAGAATAAACACGGTCGTACTACAAGCTCTCTTGCTGTGTAATCTTTGAATAACTGTCAGATTTGGCGACTGTTTTATTCTGCTTCTTCATCCAGGCTTTCACGTCGGCTATATTTTGGGGAAGCTGTCGCCCACGCGTCTCTGGTAGCATCATGATGAGGAAGTTCGCGAATAGACAACCAGCTGAAAAGATCACTCCGGGACCCCAAGCTATATATTGTACCTGAAATATAGAAAAATACGAAGTCAGAGATAAAGTGAAATGTAATCAGGGCTGATCTGGTATAGATACTAGAAACCGTTAACCAAAACTGTCAACATAGGTTCCTTCAGTTTTCATGTGAGTCTGGCTGGCCATGTATGTATCGCGTGTACAGGCCGCACCAATGGAGCTAGAGGACTGAACATTTAAATATTTACTCTTTATTATGTCTAGAAAAACGTTTTCTTTTGGTTTTTTAACCCCCAGGTTATTAGTGGGGGGGGGGAGTTCAATATACAATGTAAGTTTATGCTAAATTAGTCCCTTAGTTTGAGTCCGGCAGTGTTTCCGCTTGTCTTTTGAAAATATGAACCTTTTTAATGATCACGGCCCAATAAAAGGCGAGAGAAGTAATTTATTCATTGATCACCCCCTTTTCAATTGTTTTTAATTGATAAATCCCAACACGGCATGCTGCCAAAGACAATGTTAACGTGACTGTTTCTTTTGAGTGACTAACCAGACCTGTTATTTCTATTAGTTATTTATCAAGTTCTGCTTGAGTTGATACAAAGACACATGGTTGGGAGAAAGTAGTGCACTAATGTTTCAATTGAGGAGAGCTGCCCTGTCTTGAAAATCAGCATCTTGGCCTTTACCTAGACTCGAACACAAACCACTGGTGATGGTTGGAAATATGTTACTATCTTAGCCACCCAGCAAGCCAGGATATTGGTTCTTATACAAATCATAGCGTATTGGTTTATGTATTGATGTCCCGAGTCCAAACCAATAAGCTGTTGCCTTCGATTTTGGGGACGTTTTACAAAGCAATTTTGTTTGTCTCTTCCTGTCCTTGTAAATTCAGACACTGTGTGTCTATGTGGGCTATTTTGTAATCAATCATTGTGAATTATCTGAAGGTTTCCTCGTGATTGAGTTGTTTTTTAAAACAAATTATTGCAATGCCAGGATAAAAATTCACATTTGGTTAAATTCAATCTAGATATTATAGTGAGAGAGCAGAATCCAGAAAAGAGCGCTAAATTTAATTTTCGTTCAACCCAAGAGAGTAAAAGCAACCACCATGCTAAACTTATTTTATGGACTCTACTTTTAGTATGTTATTTGGCACACCTGCTACTCCAGAAAACTATTAGAAAAATCTGTCTAGGATCAATAATGAAGGAATAACGGCCACCTTGGACGCCATCTTGGACGCCATCTTGAAAATTACACATTTCTAGTGATCCGACTGTAGTAGACTTTTAGTATGTTATTGAGCACACCTGATACTACAAAATACCGCTGATAAACGTTTTGTAGCAATTTTCTTTTTCTTTTTTTTTTGGGG
>VCCN01005310.1:1069861-1080922 GCA_006491835.1 Architeuthis dux | reverse complement strand
CATTGAAATTCATTGAGTACTTTTGGTGATATCTTGTGGACATACGGAAAGACAGAAAGACGGGACCGAATACATATACCTCTCCAATTTTGTTGGCAGAAGTAATAATAAAAGTAACAGGTCTGGTTAAGCACTCAATAGAAGCCGTCACGTAACCAACGTCTTTTGGCAACATGGGGGTGATCAATTAAAAAATTGGAAAAGGGGGTGATCAATGAATAAGTTACTTCTCTCACATTTTGTTGGCCAGTGCTCAATAAAAGTCTGAATTTTCAAAAAAAAACAAGCGGATACAAACTAAGGGATCAATTTAGCATAAACTTACACTGCAACTGAACCCCCCTCTAAAAAGTATACGCGTGATACATACATACATAGCCAGCCAGCCGGACCAACTCAAACACCGAAGAAACCTATTTTGACAGTTTTGGTGACAGTTTTGGTTGACGGTTTCTAATAAGTTCATCAACAAGATTAAGAACACATAACAGACCCACAGACCCAATTGAACAGTTAAAGAGAAGACTGATGAACCATGTGAGAGAAAACCAAAATAGCGTTCAGTGTTTGTTTTGCAGCGAGCCATTATAGAAGCAGTGCACATTTTCTTCCTCTCTCGCCTACACCCCAGTTTTCTGTACTTCCCACCACCCCAACCTCGGATGACTCAGCCTAATATACCGTCATCACTATTTTCTTTTTTGGGGGGGAACGCTCAAAAACTTTTCCCATATAATTTAATAGTAATTGCTTCTTCAATTCACGATCTTATGGGAACGCTCTATTTTCAATAGCAAGGGACATTTGTATATTTTACGATTGATACATGAAATTATTAAACAAGCATATTGAGACGAGATAATCAACACTCACAATACGTAGCAGGTATAATCATTTACTTGAAGCTGTCAAAAAGGTTTTACAGTATGCAATCCAATTGGTGCCATACTCTAACTTATTGTAGTGGTTAATTTAGCACTTTTTAAATCCTTAATGCCAATGCAGTGCAAAAAATCAACCTGTAAAAACGATTTCTACTCTTTATCTAAACTCTGTATCTATACCAACATTATTACGATGCAAATCTAAGACCTTTCCAACCATTGGCGCCCGCTGGGGCGGAAGGGGAATGTGCCCCCCTCCCCCTGGATCAGGCCTTCTCACCGAGGGCGAGGGGGTTTGAAAGTTGGAACCTTATAGTTAATAAAGGATAATGATGCAGTACAGTTGTTTATGTAAGCCTAACTTAATGTTCCCGTATAAAAAGACTATTATTATTCACTGGTAACAGGGTCACCACTAAGATATATTCCGAATATACCATTCCCACCCCCCGGAAAAATGGCAGCGGAGGCCCATGCTTCCAACGTAAAACAAGCTTCGAGCAACAAATCTTCATCCGCTCATTCATTTTGGGGAGAAGGTGTTCAAATGAATGTATGGTTTCCACAAATTTCTTTGTTATAACATTAATTAAAGCATACAGAATACAGGTCTGGTTAGTCACTTAATAGAAACCGTCACATGACCAGGTTGTGTTGGGGATGATCAATTGACAAAATTGGGAAAAGGGGCGATCAATGAATAAATTACTTCTCTCCTTTTATTGAGAAGTGATCACTAAAAAAGTATTAATTTAAAAAAGAAACAAGCGTGAATGCAACCAGACACAAACTAAGGGATCAATTGAGCATAAACTGACCATCCAACTAAAAACCTATTTGGTGGTGATGGACTTTTTAAAAAAAAAACAAAAAACGTTTTTTCTAGCAAAAAGAAAAAATTGTGTATCATTTCCCCCTTTACGTAAATAAATTTCCCAGTACTGACCTGCTGGAAAAGTCCAATCAGGAATCTGAGAGCCATGAAAACATTGTAAGACGGAGAAAATCCAAGACTCAGGGAGGAAGCCCAAATGCAAAAGAGGCAAATAATTAAAACGGGTTTACGTCCAAATCGGTCGGCGAAATTTGGGATGATGCCAGCACCAACTCCCATTCCTATGGTCAGCAACGTTTGGGAAAGGGCACCAACAGCCGCTTTGTCGCACACAAGGTCCCACTGAAACAAGATTAAACACTTGAGTGAATAAGACACAATATATGTGGAATTGACGCGACTATACGTGGCACTTAACAGGGTTTTTGAATGCAGGTAAAAACTGGTCTCAAATTCTAAAATGTATGACAGGCAAATAACACTTTCTAGGCGACTGGAACCTAATTATTTTTGCTATAACCTCTAGTACATTCCCGGTCAAAAAATGAGCCAAGCCTTTTCATTCTAACAATTATAGATGAAATATACATATGCATGCATATAGAGTACGATAGCTTCCCCCGTGTTTTTCTTTTTTAAAAACTGAGCCGTTTGGTCAAGCTGTCCGATAGTTGTTTATAGTGTTCAATGTTACTCCATTCAGCTCTGCTTCCCACAGCTGGTCAGTGTTCACAGATTTTCTCACAACAAGTTTGGCCTTAATATGCGCCCATATGTTCTCTATAAATCTTTATATGATGAAAAGTGCTTGGCTCATTTTTGGGGGGCTCATTATGTGATTATAAAATCTAGGATATCCGTCGAATATCGATATAAAATAAATAAAGTAATCAATATTTGATTGTGGTTGATTTGTTAATATTTCAACGTTTTTTCACAACATCCTCAGGACATTGAACCTCTTCTAACTTCGTTGGCAGGGGTAATTAAAGAAACTATTAGTGTGTTGAGTAATAATCTAGTAAAACAGTAGACATTCACATTGGCTGTGAAATTAATAAGGATGCGCCAGCGGACTATGCTATTGAAAATGTTGGTGTATTACATTTTAATATCATAGTAACATTAATATTAATGTTAGTAACATATGTAGATATCTCGCCGAAATTCCCACAAGACAACATACTACATAAGATATTTAATAAAAAAAACACCCTTAAATTTCTTGCGCAGAAAACTTGGAAAAAATATTAAACAAACATAATAACAACATAATTAGAAATAATAAAAACTAAAAACAATGAATCCAACAGTACACAAAATTGCAATTGTAGAAACTCCAATAATTGTCCCATAGAAGGAAAATGCAATCAGGCAAATATCATTTATAAAACTACAGTCAACACCAAGGAGAGCCCGAATGATACAAAATATTATATCGGAGCTTCTCAATCTAAATTTAAGATCAGATTTGGAAATCATAAAATGTCATTTAACAACGAAGACTATAGAAACAGTACGACTCTATCTAAATATATATGGAAACTGAAAGATGATCACAAAACACCAATTATCACTTGGGATATTTTAAAAACAACATGAATAGTGCTATGCTATACAGGGCCGTTGGAACGGAATTCATATGGAGCGAAGTGGAAAAAATATTTTAGACCACGACTTTTATATCGCTGGAAAACACCCCTATTGTAAAATTTTCACTATTTAATTGATGGATATATGATGATATTCAGATATTTAATTGATGAAGATAATTATGAACAAAAGGCTGCTTAGGGAATATTTGAAAATAGAGCTTCAAAATATGTCAGAAATCAATGTATTTTTCAAGTCATCCACAGACCTTTTCTTTTATTAATCATATTGACTGAAAAATTATAACGGAGTTTTTATATTCATTTACAGCAATTTCTTTTAGTTTTACTTTCTCCGTGAAATTCATTCGAGCAAAGACACTTCGATTAAAAAATTAGCGATTCAAGAATTAGAAAAGAATTGATCTTACCGTAAAACGCAAACATTGCTCTCTTCTCTAAATAAGTTCTTCTGTGACCTATGCCCTACATTTATTTTCTTACTCAAATCTCTGTTCGTACATTGTCCAAAAATGTGCTTTCTGTACATGAAGCATCATTAGATGGTTCATTCTGTGTATGGTTTTACTTATTTCATGACGGAGAAGGATCTCTCACTGATTGCGTTGGTTGCTGGCCATACAGGGAGAATCTTTGCAACTTTAATCACCTCCGACATTGCAACTTTTCTTGAATAGTCAAGTATTTGAAACATCTTAACCAGATCATAGATAGTGAATTTTGTCAATTCAAATTTAAAAACCTCTGCGGTTGGAAGCAAAAGAGGCAGCTGTGCCTCAAGCCTATATTTGTCGATATTATGACTATAGTTGGAGCAGACCTCTCTTAACTCGTTTTCCCATGGCTGATTACTGATTGCTTTCAGGAACATCTACCATAGAAATACGTATTTTCCGAAATCTGGCTGGTCAAATCTCTTTGACAATTTCTTTCTGTATCAAGTGCCTGAAAGTAGATCTGGAGATAATTTCGGAGTTGACAGGGAGTGGTGGGTTTCTGCATTGTCGCCATCAAGCTTTCGTGGCAGCATTCTTTTGCGAGGTAGTGTTGCATCGACATTGTGCTCTCTTTTCTTTTCAATACCCACTCCCAGAACAGATCATAAGCACCATCGTTATGATCTTTTGATAGTGTCTTAATGACATCTTGAGCAATAGCTTCTCTGTGACACTCTGATGATTCATATTTGTGGATTCCTTTGTCTTTTGCCAATACTTTTTCTGAATTCTGAAAACCTGTCTCAGTGAAAGCAACTTCGCCTTTTGTCGACGAAATCATGTTGTGTTGAAGTGCTTTACAAAGGTAAAGCAGAATGGTGAGTCGGAAGCTGCGTCATAGTGCAACCACTTGAATTTGTCAAACCATGAAGATTGGAAGGACCTTTTGAAATTTTGTTTTCCAAATGTCCGGGCTGGGAATTTAAAATTCCGCGGCTGGTTGGGTTCTGTCAATAACTTGATATGGACACTTGGATTTTCTGACACAACGCTGGTTGTTGAGGTGGGTACTTCTGTTTCTGTGCTCCTCTCGCTAACGACTCCTTGCCATGCTTTTCTTCATCCCTACTTTCTTGAAGCTCACTTCTTTTGTTGTAAACCATTTTGTTCGGACGTTCTTCTAGACATTACGGTCGTTGAATTGAAAATCCACAGAATACAGTATCTGTTCTTTTAGCTGTCTCTTTCCTCTGCTCAAGCTCTGCAGTTTACTTCAGAAAGAGAGTTTGTCTGGAAGACCTTACATATCTATGTCTCCCTGCCTTTGTTACCCATTGGGGGGAGGCGATTCCACAAGAGATGAAGTAGTCTCTGTATGTCTTTAGTGGCGCCCCTCTGCTTCGCCAGGCAGAGATCAGTTCGCCGAATAGGATTGTCTTTGGAAGACAAAGGTCACCCATCCTCGCTACATGGCTTGTCCAATCGCAGATGAACATATCATCAATGCTCGCGGCACTGGCTGCCCTGGGAAATTCGGGGTTTGTCACTCCAGCACCAATGAATGATGCGGAGGCAACGTTGATGGAAGCATTTGAAGAGGCGTACACACACACACACACACACACATATATATATATATATAATTTATGTTGATATATCATTTGCTAGTATAATCGAATATGACAACATATATTAAGTTTGGTGTGGTATCAATTACGACAAATACAACACGTTCAATTTGGTCTTGTAGAACTCTTATTGTAATGATGGACAATGAGCCCTTTAGCCCAAACTCCAATATGAGGTTTAAGCAATCTGTTAAGCACACACAACTCTGAGGTCATTCTAGAAGACTTTGTGCTTACGTAAATTAAGTTTTAGAATCAAGAATCGGACCCATTTGTGCTATGAGCTCAGGGCATAATTCACAAATAGAAAATATTCGTACTTCAATGCTTCTCACCTATTTCTTGCAGTGCATTTTAATTAAGAGGTATTTGTGACTTGTATTCAATCTTTCAAATTCTATTCGTGTATGCGATCAAAATAATAGACGGGGAACCACAGTAGAGAGTACGTAAAGTGAAGTAAATGGCACATATGTTTTTGTCAAAAAAGGACTATATAAATAAACCGAACTCCATATGGGAGCCAATACACAGGATAACAATATTTGGCCGTTAATACCTTCCATGAAAAATGCATCCATGCTGTTTATGTGTTATATACGGTCGGTCTTTTTCCACTCTGACCCGCATTGCAACTTGTGACTACGAGATGCAGCCACTCCGATTGCATTAACTGTAAAATATTTTCCTACTAAAAAGATAAAAATACTAAAGGACTACCGGGTACAACGTACACTTGAGGAAGGCCTAAGAACATATTGATTGAAATGTTGTGATAAAAATAACAAAGAGGAGGATATTAGTCCGAATAATCCATTGAAAAATGAGATTTACTTACTTCTGTTATGAAAGATAACTCGGAGGACCGACTATATAAGTAGCCATTGGTGCAAGGGAACGTTATGTTACCGCTTGATTCTCCATTTTGTATAGCTGTCACATGACACTCTCCGTACTCCAAGGTAATATTTCTTTCGTTTGACTCCATCTTCTGGCGCAAATCTTCCGGCCATTCGCTGCTGTTGGCGTAGGGACGACATTGGTAGTCTGGGGTGAAACCTTGGAAACAAAAGACGGAAAATATTTAGACGAAAACAAAAGACTTGGAAACAAAAGACGAAGAGCATTTATAACCGTTACTGTAATAAAACAAATCCTAATACTGTTACATAATGGTCAGTGATGTGCGGCTGTAATTTAAGGACAGAACTAGAAATCAAAAGATTTGGAGATATTCTCACGGTCGAGGGAGAAGAATTTATTTCCCAGACAGCGGGAGGTCGTAGGTGAAGGCACGGGCGCCGATGTTGGCCACAAAGGAATTTTAAAATACATTAACAATTTTCGGAGTTGACCATTCAAGTTAGAAATTACCTAGATTGGCGCCAAAACACGATAGCCATTATCTTAAAGTTAGATTAAAAATAAAAACAGATGTTCGAAGGTAGTACCCCAAAAGTAGGCGCGGCCTAGGCGCGGCCTAGGCGTGGCTAAAAAGTCACGCGAAAATTACAAAAGGGACCGACGTGGGTTGTAAAAGGCAGATCAGAAAACGGGATTGTGAGCGTCAGTCATTTTCTCCGGTCGAGCGAAATTGAAAACCGCCGTCTTCTTTAATTATCACTAAGCCTGAATAGTGGCCCTTGACCGACTTAGATACAGTCGACTGCTTCCACGCGCCCTTACAAACATTAGCAAGTGACTGTTCCTTCCCTCTAGTTAAGAACTGCCCGGTACCTGTCTGACGACGACTACATTGTTGCAGACCCGACGAAAACCGTGCCCTATTTCAAATCAGTGGTAAATAAATCTGTTCAGTCTGATTCATTTTTTCATCAGAAAACGTTGCAGGTACACGCATCACGGTACAACGAATAAAGTATTTCTACGGTTTATAGTCCGGGGGCCATCAGGGCCTTCCCCCACCTCACCGGGATCCTATGAACCAAATGTTCCTTAGGATATCCTCTTTCAAAAAAAAGCCGGCACACACAAAAAAACAACAACAGAATTTTATATCTTGTCTCCCAGTTGACATATCTGAGTACTTTAAAAATCTAAATCATGGTTTTCAGACATGAGGCATTTTATAGGTATTAATTTATAGGTATTTCAGCATTTTACTAGGAAATCTCAAATATAACTTCCCCCGGACTATTATTTATGTTGGCGGGAAAGCAATCTTTATCATCACAATTAGTCTCCGACGATGTTTTCCTTTTGTTTTAATACTAATTTTATGGACATCCACACCAGTAAGATTTCCTGGGTTTCAATAGCTCCTTTTAGACTGTTGGAAGAGGGGGCATTTAGAATCTTGGTTTTCATGCACAGTCTGGTTTGTAGCAATACTTGGAATTCCCGGTTTTGTGATCTTAATATCTCTTTTCTGACCCTTTGAGCAAATCCACCGATCATGCAGGGTCACAATACCATTTCAGCATTAAGATATTCCCAATACAACGGGAGTTCCTGCCTTCTTAAACAGTAACGTGACAATAATAAAAGGACGACACACGGAAAAGTGAGGAACGCAACAAGGAAAGAAAATAGGAAAGGAAAAACTTGAAAGAAGATTAGAAACTATCGCAGACAAAAGTACACGTGAAAAGAAAAACGGAATCTCTAATCATTGTTGTAGTAAAAATGCATCAGGACGGATTGTATCAAATCAAAATTAGACAAAACCCAGGAGAAAGCAATTGCTGCCTTTGTAGAGAAAAATGGGACTATAAATAACATCAGGGTTCGGCAAAAGCGGGCCAAAGCGGGCCAAAGCGGGCCAAAGCGGGCCAAAGCGGGCCAAAGCCGGCCAAAGCCGGCCAAAGCGAATACAAATTGAAACCGGGATCATACAAGGCTGCGGAAACAGCTTGTTTTTTTAATAAATTAATGCATATCATTATAGGAGTATATACCCGCATAAACTTCCATATACTATCAATCAACGAGAACTATGAAATTCTTTTTTGGGGGCGGTGGAGGGCAAATATTGTTAAATTGTGGTTAAAGTTGTGTGGTTACTATAATAACAACTGACTGAAAGTGGCGACCAGTTCACACCGACCTATGAATAGATTCAATTACTTCATCCCTGAAAAGGTTTTTTTCACATAAATAGGTTCTGCCAAAAGGTGAAACCGATCCACGCTAACGAAAGATACATAGAAAAACAAAGATTTTCTGTATGAAACGTCACATATTCAATGAAGTTGGTGGGACGGATAAAATGAGGCCGCGGCCGTAGTTTGCCATCCCCTGAACCGCATCATAAGTGAATGTAGGAAGCTGGCTCATATGGAGTATAAACACATTTTGATGGAAAACGTAACAAAATGATATGATTTTATCCTCATTTCATTTTTTCTCATTCAATGTAATATCAATTCACAAGTTTTCATTTAAGAAATGCACGAATAAGAAGCATATGGTTTTAAGTTTTGCTTCTCTTAAATAAATAATCTTTATTAATTATTAATGATAAAAATTAAAAAAATTTTAAATAAAGATATAAAATAATAATGACTCTTATAGCATTCATGCTGATATTTTTTAATGGTATACAAGGTTAATTGTTAATTACATAATTTAATGACAAACATTTCTTATATCATAAGACATGTAAATATATACATTTTACAGTGATATTAAAATTGATGTCTAAGTATATTTCATGTTTGAAAGGACTAAACTAGCTTCATGGACTGGGAACACCCAGTCTTGTCTGAATCTAGGTTCGCCTTCTTTCGGATAAGTTTCTGCAGGAAACAAGCAATTTTTTATGTGAACATTTAACAAGAAAAGGAAGAATGAAAAATTGAAAAACGTTGTATTTTACCTATGAAGATAATCGACAAGATATTCATCCCTTGACTCAGCCAGTTCAATGAAAGGAGAATCTTTTGCTTGATCTGAAATTGTCCCACGTCTTTCAACGTCCGCAATAGCTGATCCACGTCAACTTTCTCTCCTACGATAATCTGACCCTCCTCATCCATTGTCGTTGCTTTGGCTGTCCAGTGTCCAAAGGAAAAGAACTTGGAGATGGGGAGCTTTTTAACCGCGGCCGTCCAATTCACGAATCAAACAAGTCATCGAAATGTAAATTAACTGGTCGGTAATGAGATGTAGATACACGAATTTTCTCTTCTGAAATATAGTACTCAACACTTTTGGCATATATTTCTCTATAATCATCCAGTTGGCTATAGGGTGTTAGCAAACAACTGATAATGTTTCAACTGATAGTTGTACTTCAGTGGAACTTGATATTCAACAAATTCAAGGTGACCATTTCATAAATTATATTCATTCATTAATTTATTAATTATTAACATGGTATATGAAAAGAGAAAGTTATATTCAATATTAATTTATTAATTAACATAATATATAAAAAGAAATAAAGTCTTTTCATAGCTTGACATTTAATGCATAACACAATGTATGAACATCGCTGCAGTGTGAGTTTGCTTGTTTACATGTGCATGATGCAATGATGCAGCTTAGAGAACTAACCGAACGCTGGAACACTGTTCTAAAAATAGCGAAAAGAACAACAGTATGAGAAGAATGTTTGTCAATGGCAATGTCTAGCATTATTATCAACACTGCTTGCACCGTGTACAAATAAGGGTGGATCAATAAGTCCGTAGCCTGATACTGATATTAAGCTGAATTTTGATCTGGTATTTTCACTGTATAATGTTCGATCTAACTTAACTGAATTAAGAGCATTGACAAGGAAAAGGATTGCGTTGAAAAATAAATAGTTGTCGTGTAAAATAAACGCTTTTTTTCACCGTTTGGCTGCAGACTTATTGATGTACCTACGTAATGTGTATCCACGATGCCGGTATTATTGTTCAGTAATAGAAGTAATATCAACAAGTGTATGTGTTTTATAGATTTTCCGTGGGTAGTTTAGAAGTTAATAACAGTTTTAAACGGAAAGAAAAAATTCAGAAATATTTTCAAAAGCTATTGCTAGATATTCTCGAGAAAAACAAGAAGTGTTATGGTACTGAATTAAATTAATGGCATAACCAAGAGTGAAAAGTTGGCCCATCCAAGGTATATTCATTATAAGACGTTAACATTCTATGACGAGATATACTAAAAATCAAATGTTACAGTTAATTATAATAATTTAATTTCCCATGGTTTTCGCCAACTTAATTTTGAAAGTTGATTTTCCCTGTTGATTATCACCAACCCCCAGTTATAAAACTATAGGAAATAAATTCGTCTGTAAATTTGATGAGAGTCACACACACCCATCAGCGAACTGATTTGTAAATTATACTTTAATTTAAATGAATTAAATAATAGGCGCAATTGCTAAAAAATGACTTTGAATTTGTTTTATTTTAATACCACAAAAAAGTTTCAAAAACAACTCAATTGTGTACGGTAGACCTGCACTGACATTTCGCAACAAACATTCCAAGGACAGTAGTATGATTTCATGTCTATTTCACCACAATCACCATACCCAATAGATAAAGGTTACGTATTTTTTTAAAAAACAAAAAACTATGACGCTTTTCGTGCAACACAGTTATCAAGTCACTAAATGTAATTTATTCAGTGGTAAAGATGGTTCGAAATGCTTGATTAAAACTCACTTTACTGCGAGGTTAAATCTGGGGAAAATGAATGTAC
>VCCN01005310.1:1045766-1058464 GCA_006491835.1 Architeuthis dux | reverse complement strand
TCATTCGTTTATGAATCATAGCTTTGATGAAAAAATACCTTTCTTTTTTTTTCGAAAACTAAATGAAAGATAATATTCATTCATTACTTTCTTATAGGATAAGATAATTTAAGAACATTGACTAACGTATATAAAAGAGGAAAATAACTCCGAAAATCATCCTTGCAAATAATATGAGGTCTGTTAGGAAAGTATCCAGACATTTTGAATATCTCAAGAAACGGTAGCACAGCTTTGATGTAACTTGGCAACCAATCAGAGGGGACCTTATTACGTATTCGTAAACAGACACTCTACCGTCGAGTCACTCAATCGGCAGTGAGACGCGATTGAGTGAACTTGTGTGCTGTGTAACCGTCGCATTCACAACGGCAATTGTGACAATGATGCTGCTCATTCTTTACGTCTTGTGAAGGGCTTTTTGGCAAAACGTCTTTTGTCAGACCCCCACCCTTACAGTCTAGATTTGGCTCCCTGCAACTTTTGGCAAAACACCAAGGAGAAAGGGGGGTGATTACAGACCATGGGCGAGATTAAGGAAAACGCAACGAGGTAGCTAATGGCGATCCCGAAAGAGAATTTGCAGGCCGTTTTGAAAAGTTGAAGAGGCGCTGGGATATATGTATGAGATCCCAAGGGGAGTACTTTGAAGTAGACTAAGGCGCCTAGGTAGGTTATTTTTCCGTTAATATCAAATGACTGGATACTTTCTGGGTGGACCCTGTATTTAATCAGCAAATAAGCAAGTTTACTCATGTTAGTAAGATATGCCAGGTTTGCATGCTAAGAAAAGTACAACGTGGGAGTTTTTAGCATTTTCTTTTTACGAGGCTCCTAAAGTTGCCTTGAAATGAGATCTCGATAATTACATGGATTACCGAGTGATGCAGATGCAGTTATTTACACACATAAGAGTCATCATACATTCTAATATAGTATTGACGAAATTAAGAGTTTATTAGTCAGGTGTTCATCCATGTGAATGCATTTACTAAACCACACCAGGAAGTTTTACCTGAAAATTGTGTGGCGCCAATTTCCCGTGCCAGAATGCCTTAAAATTTGGCATTGAAAAACCTAACTTTCAACAAGATTCAAACACTAATTATTGATGCCATAATTAACTTTTCTTCCGATGTGCTCACAGAAAAATATCATTGCCATTAAAGTGTGTGTGTGGCGGGGTGACTGTGGAAAGAAACGTAGTTGGCGATGTATACATATATGAGTGTACGTGCTTCTGTGTACGGTTGTGTGATGTTGTTGAATGTGTACAGGAATCTTTGTGTGTAGGTGTCAGTGTCGGATACCGCCTGTCGACCTGACCGTCTTCCAAAATATTTCACCATCGATACTGTCGCTGAATGTTGGCTGAAAGTTTACCTATCTCATCTAATATAAGATTTTATTAGAAATCTAAACCAATTTAATAAATCTAAATAAATCTAACATTTTTTCTAAAATGCGTGAGAATTTTCCTTTCATGTGTGTGAGCGTGAGAATGTATTAAAATGCGCGTGTCTCACGCAAAATGCGTGTGACTTGGAAGGTATGTGCTGCGGAACTAGGTTTGTGGCAAAAACCAGATATATAAATTGATGGCACTATCTTAGCAGTAAGGTCCCTTCGGAAAACTTCCGAAAATTGGCGTCGGTGATAGACGAAACATTTCCTGTCGCGAAACACATTCGTCAAATTCATTTCTTTTCAATTTCAAACGTTAATCGTTTCCTTCCTGAAACAATAATTTACAAAGGAAACACACAATAATTTTATCGAAAAGTCTAAAACAAACAATTTATTTTAATACAAAATGCTTACAAATAGGAAAAAAACCCAGAATTTATAAAGAATTACCGCTTTTCATCCAGAAAACTAAATATTAAGAAGTGATTTAGATTTTTACTGTTTATTTCTTTTTAATCTTTTCCTTCAGTTTTGTCAGTGTTCACTTTACTTTCACTACCTAAGAGTATGGGTAAAAAAAAGTATACCTGACCACAAAAAGCTAAATGTTGAAAAATGACCAAAGAAAGTAAATATTAAATATTAACTTTTTTGTTATTTTGATTTTTACAAAAGTTCCGTAACAGTGGGGTCCCTATCGGAATATGCCTTGTGTTGCCTTTAGTTCAAGCTAGATTTTCACTTTTGTAGCAATCGGAATACGCCTTTTGTGGTGTTCAGTTCAAGTCATATTTTCACTATCGTAGCAGTAGGGTCCCTATCAGAATATGCCCTTTGCGGCCTTTAGTTCAAGCCAGATGTTCACTATCGTGGCGGCGTTGGTCCGATTGCCCCCCCCCCTGCAAATTCTTTTTAGATTATCTTTTAACATTATTTTTTAAAGATTTTTTACAGATTATATTTTTCAAGTTTCCTCCGATATATTGCACCCCAGAGCTCCTGCGCCCCCCGCAGTTGCAGAGCCTGTGGGTACCACGTGCCGCCTTTGCATACATACATAGATGAAGCAATTAGTAAATATTTCAGAAATTATTTTGTTAGCGAAAGGTGGTGACATAACATCTTGAAAGTGGCAATATAACGGCTGTTCCCCCTTTCTAGCAACTCACACGGACTATTTTTACGCTCTTTTAAAACGTATTGCAATAATTAAATATCTTCTTTGAAAGTATAGTTATAACAGCAAGAAAATCGCATAAAGTTAATCTTAAAACAAGAAAAAATACTTTTGCGTACTCACAGAGGATTTCTGAGCAGATTAAGGCCGTGTTTACGTTTTTGACTAAAATTTTATCGATTCCGCCATAATTGACGGATCTGACCAGAAAATGAACTCCAGTTTAAAATTCTTTCAAAAGTAGAACTGACCTCAGAGAAATTTGATTGGAAGAACATTAGTTAATTTAATTATTAATTGGCTGAATTTTGGGAAAATATTGCTTACTTTCCACAAAAAAACTGAAAAATGCATTTATTTACCAGCGTTGTCGTTTACGCGTGAAAACAGCTCAAAGGTCAAGTAATAGAGGTTTTACATCCCCCTACCCTATTCACTGTTAGCGCGTATTTTTTTTTAAATTTTACATTTTTAATGGATAGCAGGAAATGTCAACAGCCCATCAAAATTCTGTCAATACCTAATGATAAATTCCAGGGGAGGTAAATATCACCTTTCTGAATTACGCGCTACCGTACCTGGCGAAATGTATTGTGTTTAACTAAACAAAAAATAATCAAAATTCTTTTTAAAAAGACTGGTCCATCGACATTTGTTAAACTTTATATTTATCGATAAGTAGAACACCATTCTTTCTGATAATAATGTTTCATAAGAATCCAAGAAGCATAAACATTAATAATTCAATGACAAATCTTTTAAAAAACATTATAAAAGATTTTTCCAACAGATATTAAAAAATAAAGTGTACACTTTATTTTAATTTAAAAAAAAGAAAAACTTTTTAAACAGAAAATATATTAGTTTCTTTGCATTTCTTATTTTCCGATTTAGATACAATTTAAAATAAAATTCCAACGGATTTAATTTCTCTTTGAAATTATCTTCATATAAATGTATATATTGTTGCAATCCAAAGGATATTTTATTGAGATTTTGTAAAATTAAAATAGGTGGATTGTTGAGTTGAAAAAAAATATTTCCTTCTCATAAGAAAATTCATTCAAAATTGAATACATCCCGAAAATGTTATTGAAATCGGCACATTTCAAAATGTGTGTGTAAATTGGGATAACATTTTCCCAATGCAAATTCTACTAGTTCACCGGTTCACGAATGTAAACAAGTTTTCAAACCCGATTATCTCCGGTTTTATATTGTCTACAGATATATTTTTTAGTTGATAATTTTCTGCAATCTCAAATATAGGTTACAGGTTTCATCATTCACATGCTTAACAATGATTGCAAAGAAAAATAAAATAAAAAATGATTTAGAATTTCTTTCCCTTCTAATTAAAAAAAACTGTCGATTGTTGAGTCAAGTAAACATTTTTTTAAAAATTCCAAATAACTTCAGGTATTTTCGTAATTTCCCGTTATCTTATTAAATTCATACATATTGTTAGTCATTTTCTGAAGGTGGTGGATTTTTCATGTTAATCAAACAATAGTTCATCAATTTGTGAATTAATGACATCGACATTTTAAAATGAGCCTCTCTAATCAGATTAAAGTTGAGATCGGATTTATGGATCTCTTGGGAAATTTCTAAGAGCCAGCCGACAAAGTTGATTCCCGATAAGGAACAATAAGCGAACTTTCATGTTAATGTTTAATAAGCATTAACACAAAAGCCAGGCGTATTTTTATACATAAAAGCTTTCAACTTCAATCATTATTTTTTTTAAAAACTTAATTACAATGAAAGGATTTTATCTCTTTAATAAGAGTACAGAGTTGTACAAATTTGTTCAGTGGGAACTGGACTGTTACTGTTGCTCAAATAACTGACTGTTGCGAACATCAACTACAGAAAATTCATTTTATGTTTGTCTCAAACGTTAGCATCATTAGGTGCAAATTAATTTGACATGTTTTATACATTTTTATATGAGCTCTTTTCAGTAAAACATTTTAAATTCTTGGAATTGCAATCGGAAGTTGGCCAATATTTTATTTACTTAGCTTATTCGGATACCAGATTAAATTGGGATGAATGGGAGATACGAAGATATTGTGCCTATCTTCCACGTGAGGTGGGAGCTGCTTGCCTTGAAAATCAGCATTCGAAATTCAGGATTTTTCTTGGGCTCGAAAATCGAAAACTGGTGCCCGTAAGAAATACGCAACTGTCTCAGCTCAAAATTGAACTTAAAGACATTTTATTTTTTATCCTACCTCAAGAAAAACAATCATTCCATATCTTTCTTTCTTTATTACAAATCGAACAAATCATTATCGAGCAAAATAGTTGTCCATATCATCATCATCATCATCATCATCATCATCATCATCATCATCATCATCATCATCATTGTTCATACGTCTGCCAATAATAATAATGTTTCTTTCATTAATTGTCTTATTTCCTTTTATTTGTGCACCGTTTTTAACATCTAGTGTGACATTGTGCCGTAAAAATTTTACTGTCTGTTGATTTTTACAGACACTAAAATAATTTTGCCCTTTTGGGCATCCGTAGTCGATTTCGACAATGGTAAAAAGTTATGAGAACACAAAACAAAAGTTATGAAGTCAAGTTTTAAAATACTTCCAAAAATATAATTAACCTCAGAGAAATTTGATTCGAAAAAAATTAGTTAATTTAATGGTTACTTTTACTAAAGTTTATTATTATAAACCATACTTGATGAAATAGGTATTGTATGTAGTTAAATGAAAAATAAACAAAATTCTTGTTTAAAAAATAGTCTCATCACAATTTGTAAAACTTTATATTATTTCTGAATAACAATGTTTCAGAAGCATGCACGTAACATGAACATTAATAATTTAATGACAAACTTTTTAAGAATCTATTAAAGAAAATTCCAACAGATATATTAGAGCGTACAATAAATTTTAATTTTTTTAAAAAGCAACGAAAAACTTTCAAAAGTTAATATTTCAGTTTTATTGGATTTCTTTTTTTCCGATTCATATAGATATTTATATTTTTATATCTTTATATTTTGGTGAAATATTAAAGTTTGCGTGTAAATTGGACTAAATTTTTCTTAATGCAAACTTTCATGTTTAACTGGTTCGTGAGTGTAAACAAGTTTTCAATCACGATTATCTCAGGTTTTATATTGTCTACACAAATAATTTTGAGTTGATAATTTTCTACAATCTTTCTTATTAATAAAACAAATATTATTACGATGAAATTGACACGTTACAGGTTTCAGACGTTTCTTTCCGCCTATGTCGCCTCATGTCCAAAGTCCGTGGTTGATGTTATTTTTATGGCTCGCTCGATTTTCTTTTTCAAAATATTAAATGCGTTCTGAAATATCGTTTTGACTGCAGCAGACAGCCGAATGGTCATTAAACGAATTCAATGTTTATGTTTTTAACTGTTCTTTTTTTCTTCTTTTTAACAAAATGGGGGCGGGGAGGGGATCCTGTTTTTTTGTAGCTTGTGACTTTCCTTGAGTCGTATTATATTTACATGAATATTTTTTTTAGATTTCAGTTATGCGGTTTCGGCGTGCATCTACTTTTAACGGACGGCAAAATCATATAGAAAAGTATTGATCAATTTCACTTTGATAATCTTTTCCCCCGGGAAGCCTGTGGGTTTCGCAGCTCAAGCGGTAGAGCAGCTGTCACGCTAAGACATGATTCCCGAGAAAAAAAAGATGCGAATTTGAGTAGTTGCGATAAAAATCAATTGAAATTAAAACGAAAGAAATACTAGTCGTAAATGAATCATAATGGTTTGACAATGTTTCATCTAATAATAAAATTCAAGATAAAGTAGATAAAGTCTAATTACATCCACACGTGATGTTTAATGTGAGACCAAGTCATTAAAAATAGGCCTGGCTGATGCAAACTCCATCTCTACTTCTATTCTAAATGAATATTATTACTGCAACTATTGTATTGTATATAAATAAATGTTAATTTTATCTATCGGGTTTAACGTAACAGTGAAGAGTTCACTCTCCTAAATTTGGTGAGGATTGTTCTTGTTACGGGGGGGGGGATAAAGTCAATTCCAACTTTGACTGGAGTTCGAAAAAAAAATGCTCCGATTCTTCTCTTCAAATGCAGTAGGAAGGTGCAGTTTAGGAGACGAATATCCAGTGCCTTAGATGAATTATATTTCTAGACTCTCACCCGAGAGTAAGCGCTGACGTCACAGAAACTTACGTTGAAAGGACGGAAATAGAGTGGGTTTATTTAATTCATTTATTAATAGTTAATCCCTGTGAAAAGTTTCAAGGATATACTTGAATTTCTACGAGAAGACTTTTAAGAAAAAAAGAAATACTGAATTAGTTTCGAGGAGGTATTTTTATTTGCAAAATTCTTACCTTTAAGTGAGAGAGTTACGGACAAAGAAACCAAGAAAATCACATTATGTTCATTATACAAGTAGATTAACTTAGCATAAGTTGGTATCAGACCATCGATACTAAGAGATACAATGAGGATCGAACACGCTAACAATGGCCAGCAAGATTAGCTTGCTGATCATTGCTATACGACGTGCGCCCTGACCTGTTGTTTGACCTGTTGTTTTTTTTCATATGATTTATTAATGTAGTGTAGTTTGGTATCAGACCATCAATAATGGGAGATCCAATGAGGATCGAAACCACTAACAACATATTGCTGATCATTGCTATACGACGTGCGTCTTGGTCCGTTTCTTTTCATATGATTTATTAACTTACTGTAGCTGTTTGGTATCAGGCCATCAATAGTGGCATATCCAATTAGGACTGAACTCACCAATAATAGCCAGCAAGCTAATCTTGTTGATCATCTAAATGTACATTTGGAAAATCATTTCTGACCCGACAGATGTAGATGCTATGTCCTCGGCATTGCTCTTTGTAGTCTAGATTAGTGGGATTTGGGTTCGCACTGAGACCAAGACAAATGCTCAATAGTTGCGAGGACTAAATAGAATTTCTGAGGAAGTTCCCGACCCACACGTTTCCGTGTGAGATTCCACATGTTAAACCGATCTTGTGTCACATCCTGTTCTCGTGCAGGTTACGGTAAATAGGAGCTTGCTGATCATCGTACGTCCTGATTTGTTATTTTTTCCATATGGTTAATCCTAGTGAAAAAGTTCACGGATTTAATTTAATTTCTATTGTTAGAAAAAAATACGGAATCTATTTCACTGGAAGAGTCCATAGTTTCAAATGGTAGGTAGGAGGTATTTTTATCTGCAAAATCATAACCTCCAAGTTGGAAAGTCTATTGTTACGGACAGAGAACCAACTCACACTGTTCATTATAAGTAAATTCTTTTTGGTACCAGAGAAGGTTTTTCTCTGGTACCAAAAAGAAATTTACTTACCAATATTTGTTAATGATGATACAATACAACATCTGAGTCGGATGGCGCTTTAAAACCTTGATGGATAAATATAAAATAGAACAACGGAGAACGATAGTAGCAGTTCATGATTGTTTATTACACAATAAGAACGATACAAACATGCTTAAAGCTATCAATGTTGGTAAACATTCGTTTCAGTGTCTATTTTTAAAAATGTTCTTTTAAGAATGTCTTATCTTTCCGATCGATTCAGCATCCACTTTCAAGAAATGTAAAATAAATCAGTACTCTTTTTCTTGTCTTGTTTTACTTTCACTGAAGCTTGCAGCATTCACTCTGGAATTTGGGGAAGTAGAATGGACTTGGATTATTCAGTAGAGATCTGTCAAAAACACAAGAAAATCAGTTAAATATACGTATAAGAACATTTCGTTGAATTAAATTCAAGACAATCTTTCTCTGAAATTCTTTGGTTTTGTTATCGTTCAATAACTCGCCATCAGACTAGAATCCCGATCTTTGACCATATGATTCCGACTGGCCAATTCTACAGCTTTAAATGAATATAGCATCCATACCACGAATAGTCGTAAATACTGATTCATTTAAAAATCAAACTACGGCATGATGGCCATGTGAGGTTGCATACACAAATTATTTGTTTTCCTTATATATCTTTGGTTAGCAAACAATAAAATTCAGGATCGAAAAATAGAGAAAAAGTCTTATTTTTGCAGTGGCCTCAAACGAATCAACGTTTTATAGCTAACACTGTTTTAACACTAAACATTGCTACTGTTTTATAAACACAATACAAAATGTTGAACCACAATTTGACAATATTTTGTACCCAAAAAGAATTTCATAGTTCTCATTGATTGATAGTACATGGAAGTTTATGTAGGTATATACTCCTATAATGAAAAACATTAAAATATTTTCTAAAAAACAAGTTGTTCCCATTGCCTTGTATGATTATTGTCTCTTTTTTTTTATTCGCCTTGGCTCGCAAGATATAAAACCTTTCTAATACGAAGTTTGGTGACTTCTGATTTAAAACATCATTAATGATGTGGATTTCTCTTTGTGCTTTTATTTTTTATTTAACACATGGCACTTCTCGTATAGCGTTGTTATATTAGGGTGTTCAGAAAGTAATTACGTATATTCGTGTTCGGAAAGTAATTACGTATTTTCAAAAAGGTGATTCAAACAAATGCTAATGAAGTTTAATTAAATACTATTTATCAATAATGTAATCACCATCATTATCAATGACAACAGCCCTACAGGAAGGCACATTTTCTGGAGAAAAAAAAAGCAATGGCGAATATGTTGCTCTTTAAAGTCTCTATCCTCCATGGGGTTAAACCGTACTATACACTATAACGAAGAGATGTTGAACTAAATCCAGACGTCGTTTCGTCTTGCCTTAGTTGGTTGGCTTATACTTTATTGCAGTGAAATACGTAATTACTTTCCGAACGCCCTAATATATTGGATATACACGATAATCGCCATGAATTAAAAAGAGAAGACAAAAGCCGGAGAATTAACTCGTCGAAACGTCAGGTTAAAATAAAATAAGATAAAGATACTAGCTCCAATGATAGGTTCATCTGTTAAACATGAAACAGTTAAGATAGCTCCTAGAAGCAGAGAAAATTATAATACATAATTCGACAAGATCATTCTTTGCATATATGTGTACACACACAACGGTTGTGCATGCTTGGAATAAAAGCAGTCATGGAATTTAAAACAAATATCTGTTTAACACAGCCAGTATTATCAGCCCTTTGAGGTCCGTCGTTGGACATTCATCAAGACCTTCATCAAGATTCGCCAGACCTCTCGATCGTGGGCGTCGCGGCGCCAATATTCCCTGAACTTGTCTAAATCGTCACGCTTATTTTTGGTCGTGCGAACCATGGGGAGTATTGGGTCATACCCTGCCATGTGTTAGATGTTTCTTTTGGTAGTAGGTGATACTTGGCGGTTCCCATCTCCATTCCAAGTAGCTGATAGATATGCGGAAATCTACTATACTAGTATTAGTAGGAACTCACCTAGTAACAAAATATTAAATGTAAAGTTTTAACTTAGTTTAAGTCAATCTGACCCTTCTTATTGGTTAGCCGTTCTAACATTTACAGTCATAATATTAAGAACAATCATAATAGGAACAGTGTCACTGGAATTAATTGCAATTATATGTTTCAATACATTTCAGTATTGGTTGGAAGATAATAAAATAATTCGGGAGATATTTAAATTAAGAGGTTATTTTTTACACTCTCAAAACTAAGCTGAGAATGATCGTGATAGACATATACATTTTTATAAATGCCTGTCATAAAAGAATTGCTCTCTCCGAACGCTAACTTTCATTGTGCTAAAATAAGGGGGTTTGCTCTGTTTTATTAAGTAGGTATAACGTTAGTGTTTTCCGGTTTTAAGAATGACTGCTGATGTATTTTTGGCTTGCCCCGGTCTCTTGTCAGCTTTAACCGAGCCCAAGCAATCTGACACAGATTTACGCTTGTAAAATGCAATATAGATGTTTCTCGGAGCGCATGCCATACTGTTGTGGTTTGCGCAACTCCTTGACAGCATGCCTAGTGTGTATCATGGATATGGCTTTCTACCAAATTCATCGTTGTCCAAAACATATCTAGAGATGTTTGTTTTTATACGTCGTAGTTCCAGACCAGAAAACAACATATAGCGGAATCTTTCTCAACAAATCCGCAGTTTTTAAGTTGGTCTGACTGGCTAGCTATCTGTGCATGTATGTATGTATCGCGTGTACAGGCCGCACACATGGAGCTAGAGGGATGACATCTTAAACCTTTACTCCTTATTATGTCTAGAAAAAAACTTTTTTATTTTGAAAATTCAGACATTTTTAGTGATCACTGCCCAACAAAAGACGAGAGAAGTAACTTATTCATTGATCACTCCTTTTTCCAATGTTTTTATTGATCACCCCCAATACGGCATGCTGCCAAAGGATGTTGGTTATGTGACGGTTTCTATTGAGTGACCAGCCAGGCCTGTTTAGGATGGAAATTGCAACAAAAAATCAAAAGGAAAAAGAAAAAAACAATAACTAAAGCAAAAACAAAAACAAACAAAAGCAACTTACCCGCGACGCAAATTGAGTAAACTGTCCTCTGTCCAGATTTTTGTAAGACTTTCTTCAGACCAGGACAACATTCCATTCCGATTGGACAAATTCCCGTAGCCTTCATCAATGGCATTCCACAACATGAGGGTTCTGCCTGGTCACCAGATCGACCCTGACGGGGTAACACCAGATAGCCATAACTCTGTAAAAAAAAAAATGCGTACACTTATAGGTTGACATTCATCCTAAATACGCGTAATAGCTTTGCACGTGCAGAGTATATAAGCGAATGTGTATAAAGTACACATATCCATGTAGATATATGTTCATGTGTGGATATCTATCTACCTATCTATCTATCTATCTATCTATCAGGGCCTGTTTGGTAGCTGAGAAAGTTACATATTAACATCTAGTCGGTATTCAAGCCCAGGGGAAAGTCAAGATTTCGAATGCTGAATTTCAAGGGTATGCATACTGTCCCAACTTAGTTGGCCCAGCACAGTATTCCTATTTCCCAACAGTCAGTACATTCGTGCTTATATTCACCTCATATTTTGGTAAATTAAATATGAATTAATATCTTGCGATAACTTGAAATCTTCTAAGGCTTTATAAGTCATTACCCATCTGAATTCCTTCCATTTCCGGATTAAATCGATCATTTCTCACATCATTCCTTTATGAAATTATTGGAATGATCAGGGCTTTCTGCTACCGTCAACGTTTTATAAAATTAGAATTTTCGTGATCATTTCACTTACCGTATATTCTTGAATATAAGGTGACCGTAAATATAAGACACGTTCAGAATTGAGCATAACATTTGAGAAAATCGACTGGCTCGAATATGAGCCGTCCGTTATTTTGCCATGAAGTCGTCATAAAACGTTCATGGCACTTGGCCAGCTGCCACTGAAACATGAATTCCTTTCATCTTCAACATATCGATCGTTGTTTTCAGGTCGTAAAAGTGAAATTCTCATCAGTGATGACGAGTCTACCCGAGAGAAATGATTTAAAATGGATATTACACAATACGAACCGTACACTACCTACATAGCATTTCATACAAAACCATGGTAATAAACTGAGTTAAAACCACAGGCATTATTGCTCGCTACTATGCATTGTGATTGTCGACGCTGAATTTATTTAGGCAAAAGTATCGGCCATTTGACTGACCTGAGTATAAGAAGAATTGCTGATTTTTAGGGCATTTCTTTAGTAAAATAACCTGGTCTTATATTAAAAAATGTATGGTTATTTATTTGGAATTGTCAAATTCACACCCATTCGGCAGTGACAATGTACAAGTTAGCTTAACTTTGGCCAGAAAACAGAAAACAAATCTTTCAAATATGTGTACCATAAGATTTCGCAAGAATATGAAATTTTACTGGAATGAAAAGAGAATAGAAATGCATTGGAGTTTTCCCCTTTTACAAAACAATAATGAATATGTATGCTTTTAATGTATTATTCAACTCAATTATATTATCGAAATGATCTTTGAACGCTAATGGACAGAACACCAGCTTTATAAAAATAAACGTTCACGCAAAGTATTGGAGTAAAAATGGAAATATGTTGAGCTTTTTAAAAGTCTCATCA
>VCCN01005310.1:1015620-1027882 GCA_006491835.1 Architeuthis dux | reverse complement strand
TGATTTGACAGCCTCAAATAAACCAAAATAAATAGTGAAAAGTAAATGTTCAGCTTAAATAAATAGAGCGAAATCCACGCTTTAAATGGTATATTCTATGAACATAGTTAAATAATAGTTTATTCCAAAATAAGCATCAAAGTCTAAAATAACAAAAACCGCAATTACTTTTTCACCAACCTAATATTTTAACCCATTTGAATCCAGTATAAGCATTCAAGGTTTCCGCTTTTCTTATCACTTTCCACTGACTTTACTGCTACTCCATCACTCTCTTCCTAAGCCTTCTTCCGCACAATCACATTAAATATTTCTAGCAGTAAAGGAAGTATTTGATGAACAAACACCGAACTTTGCTGTTCGACACTCGATCTTTATCAGGGTCAGGGAAAATATCCAAACCTTAATGACAAGCTGAATAGTGCAATTATATATATAATGTTGGATAATTGAGAAAATTTACCGAAAATTTGTAAAAACCTTTTTTGTAAAAGACTTTTTTGTAAAAAACTTTATTGACAAGTAGCACTTTCTTCTTACTCTTCTTTAATAGGACTTATATTTTTACTGCAATTGTTTGTACATGTTTTCAAGCACTTTTGTCCAGTGCAGACTTAAGACTTGAGATTCCCGAGAAAGAGCGCTTTCTATAAATGCATATATTATTATTATTATTATGATCAGAATCATCAGCTTTTTAACGTCTGTCGTTGGATATAGACCTTTCCCAAGATTCGCCAGATCTGTCTATCTCCTGAATATGTCTAAATCGTCACGCCATCTTATTTTCTGTCGGCCACAGTTTCGCATATGATCTCTGGGGATCCACCTTTTGAGTCCTGATGTCCAGCGATTGTCCATGAATATGACCTGCCCATTGTAATTTGAGTTTTCTAATTGATTCTATGATATCTCTGACTGATTTTATCTAATATATTTTACTGTTTTGTGTTCTCTCTTGTGTATGTTGCATGGTTCTTAATTTGAGAGCCAATATTTTGGTTAGGTTCAATGTTACAGCTCCATAGGTGACTATCGGGAGGACGCATTGATTGTAAATTCTCCATATCCTAAAACATATCTTTAAGCTTTGGTCACTTGCTGGAGAGTGATGTTAATCATGCTAGTTTCTCAAGCCATTGATAGTGAGTTCAGTCTACACAATATGCTAAATGAACCAGACATTGTATATAAGTTGGTTTAGATGAATAATTATCTGATTCTACACATTATGCATGATGAGTTAATGCTTGTTTTCAATTGATTTCTGGTTAAATACAACTAGGGAATTTGTGTAAATACACATATAGGAATACCTTGATTAGTGCGATTTTGATGTAGTACGGTTAAGGTATTGCTCTACAAATTAATGTAACTAAGTATAAGATGAAAAAATAAAACCTTGACATCACGGACAATTTGGAACGAATTAATCGCACCAATCAAACTATACCTGTATACATAAAATGATAGGCATTCCGATTTGCCTACATTGTATTTGATATGTTCGGTCCATAGCTACATATATGTATGTATGTATGTATGTATGTATGTAACCCGTATATACAATGGTATTAGATCATTTCCAGACGCAGCAGACAGCCGAGCCAGAATCAAGCGTGCAGCTAAAAAAGGGCAAACAGTGGATCCTGCAGTTCCTCTGTTGAAATGTGATATATGTGAGAGAATATGCTTATCCAAAGCAAGGCCCACAAGCAATCTTCGTAGTCACTCTAATAGGCCCAAGAGAGACTGTTTCCAGAAACATTATGAGCTAAAATGTGAGATCTGTGGGCGAACCTTTTCAAGCCGTCAATACACATAAACGGCAAGATACAAACCTGCAGAGCAGACCAAGAACAAACCAACAGCTATTTGTTTGCAGTGTGTGCAACAAGATCTGCAAATCTCTTGTAGGCTTTAAGAGCCATTGTCGGTCTCATGACCGCTGAATTTTACAGTCCTCTGTATATGCTGATAATCACAAAAGGTTGTTGATAGCAACAATGTATATATGTGTACATAGGTGTGTATATATATTTTAAAAACCCAACTCTGAGTACTTTGCGGGCAGCAATAGTCGTAGTCATACTCGTGCCCGCAAAGTACTCAGAGTTGGGGTTTTTAAATATATATACACACCTATGTATGTATGTGTATACATATATGTGTAAGCGTATGTGTAAGCGTATATACACATTTACTATAATCTTTTGACTTCAAGTAAACAGTAATGTAATAATAAAGGTAGCTTGATAACGATTTAAATTAATAAGAAGATAATTTAAACCAATTACATCCCCACACTCATCTGTACGTGTACGCGCATACATTGATTGCTATAAACTGAAAATTGTGAAATCTCAAACGATAAATAATATCAAATGTTGCACATGGTAACGATTTACTATTTAACGATTGGAACGTTCCACATTCATATCGATCAAAACTTTTAGCAGGAATCGGTATACAGTAATTTCAGTTGTAAACTGGGGAAGAAGGTCTCGATGTTTTCAACATGTTTCTTGTTATTTATAACGTGCATGATATCATGCGTTCCCGCAATACTCTGAAGTATCTTCTATACTATTAATAGTCTTGTCACAGTTTTTTGTGAATTGGCCAATCAAAAGAGAGAATTATTTTATTTAAATTACTTATTTTATTACTAAAAATCAAATAAATATTAAAATATTGCTTATTTTATTTAAAATATTTAGGGGAACCTTTTTTTTCACTTTTAGGGCGCAAAAATGAGGAGGAACTTTTTACCACTTTTAGGGGTCAAAATCGAGGGGAACCTTCTTTTCACTTTTAAGTGTCAAAATTGAGTTGGAACTTTTTTCATCTTCAGAGTTCAAAATTGATGGGGAGCTTTGTTTTCACTTTTAGGGATAAAAACCGAAGAGGACTTTTTTTTCTCTTTTAGGGGTCAAAACCGAGGAGGACCTTTTTTTCGCTTTTAGGGGTCAAAATCAACGGGGAACCTTTTATCACTTTTAGGTGTCAAAATGGAGGAGGACATTTTTTTCACTTTTAGGGGTCAAAACCAAGGAGGACCTCTTTTTCACTTTTAGGGGTCAAAATCAACGGGGAACCTTTTATCACTTTTAGGTGTCAAAATCGAGGGTGAATTGTTTTTCCACTTCTAGGAGTCATAATCGAAGGGGAACTTTTTGTCACTTTCATAGATCAAAATCAAATGGAATCTTTTTTGAAATTTCCAAAACTTTTTAGCGAGAGGTTCGATTTACAATGTAAGTACAATGCTAAATTGGGCCCTTGCCGTGTATCCGTCAGCGAATCATTATTGTGATGTCTGCTTTCGCGCTCACACCGATAATAATCTGATTTCCATCCATCTATCTATCTACCTATTCAATGTTGACCTCTTACCCGGCGTAGACGGATACTTCATCTATTATAATTATTAAAATATTACTTATTTTTTAGAAATAGTGAGGGAAGATGAGAAGTTAGGTAGTTAAATAAGACGGTAGGAAGAGAGGGAGGAAAGAAAGTTATGAAGTGTCTGAGGGAATTTGGAGGGAAATAAAGTTAGGTAGTTTACTGCGATGGTAGGAAGAGCGAGAGGAGAGAAAAAGTTAGGTAGTTTAACAACAGCGTGAAAGGAGAGGGCAGAAACGAAGTTAGGTAGTTTTTGTTGGGCAGTGATCACTAAAAAAAAAGTCTGAATTTTCAACAACAAAAAAAAGCGTGAATGCTGCCGGACACAAATCAGGGGATTAATTTAGCATAACCTTACAGTGCAAATAGAACCCCCCCCCCCACTAAAAACCTTGGTGGATGGGTAAAAGACTTTTTTAAATGTTTTTCTAAACATAATACGGGGTAAATATTTAAAATGCCAGCCTTCTAGCTCCATTGGTGCGGCCTGTATGCGCGATACATACATATCCAGCCAACCAGACCAACTTAAAAACTGAAGAAACCTATGTTGACAGTTTTGGTGAAATAGTAATGTGCTGTGTATATGGTGTTACAAAGAGTAAAATGTGCGGAAGTGTGAGTAACTATACACTTGTGTTAGGAAACAACAAGAGAAGCATATTTAGAATTAATGTTAAATTCCAAGCTGAGATTTCATCGAAATTATCCATATCCACTCAAGAATAATGTCATTATATGTTCCGTAAAGACATTGACGTAAAAAACTACAGAACTAGCATTCACCTAGTCGTCAGCAATGGCTAATGAGACTAATACTAGAATAGTGGTCGATAAAATTCCCGGCCCTGACTGTAAGCAGCTTTTGGCTTATGTGCCAGAGTAAGAAGATTCGATGCCTAGGCATTATACCAAATTCAAAATTAGATGACACAAGGCCGAACAGGATCTTATTTATGGAAGATCTCCCAATGGATCGGACGCGTTTGTAACGAAATTCAATCTTCCTTAATAACAATTAGTCATGATACCCTTGTAATAAAATATCATAATAAAAATTACAAGAACAAGAACAAGAACAATCCTCACCAAATGTAGGATAGTAAACTCTTTGTCTATCACATCACGTTAAACCAAGCCTATATATAAAATTAACATTCCCTACCGTGATTTAAAATCACGACCAAGTGAATGTAAGGTGACCCTCTTACCAACTGAACTAAACTGGCAAGGTATATAAACCTACGAATGTATCTATTATATATACAATACAAAAGTCGCAATAATCATCCCCTGTCGGAATAGAAGTAGGAGTGGAGTTTGACCCTGCAGCGGCCAGGCTTGTAAATCTGTTAGAATGTTCTATTATGAAATGACAAACCAGGTGAACAGTCTGAGAATAAGAGTAAGTCTACGTTAATCTAGTAATAAGCTAGTCTTGCAAGCCATTGCGAGTGAGTTTGATCTTCACACGATGCTCCACTATAATGGCCTTATGTCAGAATAAACAAAAACGCAAAATAAATAACAAGTCTAGTTAGTCACTCAATAGAAACCACCACGTGACCAACGTCTTTTGGCAGCATGCCGTGTTGGGGGTGATCAATTTAGAAAATTGGAAAAGGTGTGATCAATGAAAAAGTTATTTCTCTTGACTTTTCAACAAAAAAACAACAAAAGGGATCAATTTAGCATGAACTTACATTTCAAATAGAACCACTAGAAACCTATTGGGGGGGTTCAAAAAAGAAAAATCGTTTTTCTAGACATAATAAGGAATAAATGTTTAAATTCTCGGTCCTCTAGCTCCATTGGTGTGGCCTGTACGCGTGATACATACATACATACATACATACATACATAGCCAGCTAGAACAACTTAAAAACTGAAGAAACCTAGGTTGACAGTTTTGGTTGACGGTTTCGAATAAATAACAATACAAAATGTAGTCATTGCAATCCGTTATGAAGATTTTTGAGAGGAATTGTTTTTTTTATTCAATACCTTCTTTTTTTAATATGCGCTTCCCTTTATTCTGTTTGGTAATATATATACGAGAATGTAAATTACAAAAAAGGATGCTGTTTCGAATTGCATTGGTTTTAGAATAACACTGGATCTCTTACGCCTTTCTAACTTTTTTCTTTCCTTTTTTGTACATGTACCATGTTGTTTTCGTTGTTTACTTCATCTTTCGCGTTATCGCATTCCATTTGTTTATGTATTCATAAATGAATGAAGATAAATAACAGTAATAAGCAAAACAGCTTACCAATTTCTGTATTACAAGAAACGCTATATTAAGATATCTAAAAAAAATACAAACCTTAATATTCCACCAACACGTATCAGATAATTTAATATACATAATTACATTGCATTTCTCTTTCGACAATATTTTTTAACTCACCAGGACACCAAAAGTAATTCCCTGCATATATTACCAAGATATTAAGTTGATTTTGCTGTTGTTGAACTAATAAAGAGGCAATTCACTGATTTCATTTAAAGGATGGCTTATGCCTAGTCTGGCACAAGGTGGTATTTAGTGGATTTTGAACACAATATAGAAGTAACAGTCATCGAGATTAGACTTCTAACCACTGCTCCAGGGTGAGACGTCAATTGTGAACATGTTTTATCTAAGAAAATAACCAGCTTGATACTTAAGATTGAATAAAAAGTATCACGTGAATTTTGATTTACACCAGTTGGTAGGCGATCAGGCCTAAGATTTAGGCGCTTTCTGTATAGACGTAGCTTAGTCTGGCACAGGGTATTGTCGTCGTGGTTATCCCTCGAGGTCGAGGATGATGGTCAAATTTTCGTTATTGCCCACAGAAAAGAAATACGCATGTACGTCTATTTGTTTAACGTATACTAATAATAATATAATAATTTCCAAGAAAAAGGCCAAAGCCTGTAGGTGTGGACTCAAACGTACAATACATACGTTATTCAATTAATTCGCTGTGTGATAGTAGATGTCTTCCCAAATTGTGTCTAAACTATTTTTGAAGGTGTTGAGCGATGGTGCATCTACGATATCGACAGGAAGATTATTCCAATCATTTACAACCCATTGTGTAAAGAAATTAACCCTTGGAGGTTTAACTGCTTGATTCTTAAATACCTTCTGAGAATGTCCTAGAGTACGAGTATACTTGTTGTTACACTTCAAGAAGCACACGATACTTCACATGTCAATCGACTGATTCCAGTGGCAAAGAAACCAAGACTATTGAAACTGATGGATCTGCTAGTTTTGTTTTTTATTGGATCCGTTAAAAGAAATTAAAAATTAAAATTAAAAAACTTGTTTTCTTAGAGCTTCGTTTTCTTCGATTGTCAAAACGCATCTCCCGGCTCCAAATAAATGATATAAAAATAAACAAAGTATCGCATTTTGATTACATCCGTTGAAAACCGTTGTTTCCTAAAGGCTCCGAAAATGACGTCTGTTTTCTTTAATTGTCAAGCAACAATCCAAATAAATATATACCTGTCGTAGTGCAGTGGTTAAGCGTGCCAGTCTCGTATCCATTGACAACTAATTCTAGATTCTCCATGTGTTCTACGAAATTGACCTTTATCAAAAATTAAAATCAACGAATATCCAACGTCAAGCTTTAAAAATAGTTTCCTGACATTTTATGGCCGTTTCAAATTGGAATTTTCTCCCACAAAAAAGGCTTGGTCTTTAAGATTCCATGTCCAGTTGATGAATGTCTGAACGCTGAGTTATATAATTTGAAACAACTCGAGTTTCTGCTGTTATGTACAGTTTGAAAACACTTCCAAATATTAGCAATCACTAGAAGTATTAGACGAAATAATATGCGAACTTCTTAGATGAAGTATTGCCAATCATTATTAATTTTTAACTGGTATTTCTTTCATCTTATTTCTGCTGCTTGTTTATGCGTAGTAGAAATAAAAATAATAGTCTTGAGTCGTTTGAATTCTTTTAGATGAAACATTGTCATTATTATCAAATTTTGAATAATACTGTCTATTTTGAAAAAAGTCAATTAGAATGACTTATATTACAAGCATTGAACGTTTGAATTTTGCTACCGTTTTTGCTTTACAATACCGGAAAAAGAGGCTCTCTTTTTCCATACGAATAGTACATGTAAAGAGAGTTGCAGAATGGATCGACCAAAACGTTGAGGAAACAACATAAATGGCCATAGTATATAAAATATTTAAATATTTGAAATTTAAAACAGTAGTTTGTCACCCCTCTCTACTATCCAGAAAAAAAGATTTACAAAACATGTATGGTTAGTCATTCAATAGAAACCGTCACATGACCAACGTCTTTTGGCGGCATGCTGATGTGTTGATCAATTAAAAATTGGATAAAAAAGGTGATTTATGAATAAGTTACTTTTCTTGCCTTTTGTTGGGCATTGATCAATAAAAAAGATCTGAATTTTCAAAAACAAGCGTGAATGCTACCGGACACAGACTAAGGGATCAATTTAGCATAAATTTACAGTGTAAATTAAACCCCCACTAAAACCTATTTTAAATTAAATGATTAAATGTTCAGCCCCTATTCCATTAGTACGGCCTGTACGCGTGATACATAGATAGCCAGCCAGACAGACCAACATAAAAACTGAAGAAACCTATGTTGACAGTTTTGGTCGACGATTTCTAACTATTTTTTGAAATACCACCATATTTAAAAAAAGTAGAAATCCTCTCAGGAATTAACGAAAAAGTTAACAGACGAATATGCAAATGCATTTGCGTTGTACAAGATGGCTATCACTTCGTTTCCGAAGGATATTATCACAATGTTGTTTAACAGTTAGCAACCTCAACCCAAACAAAGATTTACATGTGCTGAAGTAGATAAGACTCTCAAGAGACATTTCAGTGTCTATTTAATTAAACTTCATCCAGAAACTTCTCTCGCCTAAGGATGATAATAATAACAATAATAATAGTTTTCATTCCTACTATTATCAATCACTGCTACCCACAATACGGGTTTATTGTTGGGTTTAGGTTATTTATGTGTTCTGACATTTATATGTATCTATGTATCTATCTATGTGTCCGGACTTCGCCCAGCCCTAACCGTTCATAGTAGGAACTTGGAATTTTGCACACACACACACTCAATGAGTAGGGAAAATTTTGTTTTTCTTTAACCCCCCGCCCCAATAGGTTTTTAGAGGGGGGTTCAATATGAAATGTAAGTTTATGCTAAATTGGTCACTAGTTTGTGCCCACTTGCTTTTTGAAAATTCAGACCTTTTTTAGTAATTACAGTCCAACAAAAGGCGAGAGAAGTAACTTATTCATTGATCACCACTTTTTCCAACTTTTAATTGATCATCCTCAACACAGCATATATGGGTGGCGGTGATTCATAATTTCCCTTGGAATGCTAGTTATTAATGTTATTGCTATCATTGATGCTGCTCCTACTACCAGAATCTTTACTTAATGATCATTTTTCTTAATATTATTTATTTAAAAATAACACCGAAAACTTTCCGACCGCTCTGTAAACTAACTAACTTTCTTTTCTGTCCTCGCCCTTCCTACCTTCCTACCTTCCAGCCCTCTTGGTAAACTACCTAACTTTTTTTCCGCCCATATATCCTTACCCTCTTATTAAACTACCTAACCCCTTCCCCCTCTTCTTTCCTCCTACCCCTTCAATAAATTACATAACCACCCTTTCTCCCATCTTTCTTTCTCAGGTCTGGTTAGTCACTCAATAGAAACCGTCACGTGACCAACGTCTTTTGGCAGCATGCTGTGGTGTGGATGATCAATTAAAAAATTGGAAAAAGGGGTGATCAGTGAATAAGTTATTTCTCCCGCCTTTTGTTGGGCCGTGATCATTAAAAATGTCCGAATTTTCCGTGAATGATAGTAGACACAAACTAAGGGATCAATTTAGCATAAAATTACATTGCAAATTGAACTTCCACTAAAGACCTGTTTGGGTGGAGATTTTCAAAAAACAAAAAACATTTTTTATAGACTTAATAAGGAGTAAATGTTGAACTTTTCATCCCTCTATTCCATTGGTAGGGCCTGTACGCGTGATACATACATACAAAGCGAGCCAGCCAGACCAACTGGAAAACTGAAGAAACCTATGTTGACAGTTTTGGTTGACGGTTTCTAATATTTTAATTTATTGAAGTTATAGTATTAAAACAAGTAATATTTTTAATAAAATAATTACTATTTCAATGTCTATAATTCATAGTAATGAAATAACAGACGTAAATCATGACAAGCAGCATTATAGTATAGATACATTGCATGGGTATACTAAAGTGGAGGGAGAAAAGATGGAAAGGTGGTTGATGTATACATTAAATGTATATTTGGGGTAAGTAAAGGCGTAATTATTATTCATTAATTTATCAACACATTTAAATATCTCAATATATTGATCAAACTTAAGAAGACGAAAAATTAATGCCAATAAATACACAGAAACACAAAAACCACCCAATAATTATTCTATGTCAACGTACAGAATTATTTATCGATAAAAATGCATGAATACGTGGATGTGTGCAGAGGTTTTATAAAAATAATAAAAGTGGCGCTGTTCACTTAAGTTCATATTTTTTTTTACCAATTTGTTTAATATGTAATGAAATAGGGATTATTTGAACAATAAATAGATGTGCCAAAGAAACAGCATTTTGTTTTATTAAATTTACATTTTTCCCTTGAATTTTCCCGTAGCCTTAACAATAAAGGCTTTCTAAATAGAAATAAATTCTCTGTGCTATTCCAAGTTGTTTTCTTTGTTAATTTCCATGTTTCGCATCCGTAAGTCATGGCACATTGGTAAGGTGCTCTTCAAAATGTCTCTATTCATACCAAATGCTTTCCAACCTATCGTTATGCGTCGTTTTATTTCGCAGTCATGGTCTTTCTCTAACTTTATTACCTGTCCTAGGTAGATGCATTCATCAACCTCTTCTAAAGCCTCTCTATCTATCTTTATGGTCTTTTGGGGGACTTTATTGTTGAACATTACTTTTGTCTTTGTTCTGTTCATCTTTAAGCCTAAATTCCCTATTTAGATCAATTAACATGTTTTGTAATTCTTCGGATGCTTCCGAAGGGGATAAACAAACGAGCTCACAGATGAAGGACGGGGAAATTTTCGGGGTCGTGTCACCGTTGGAGAAAGCGAAGGGTGTCCCGTTCTGGGGACGGCAGGAAAGAGATCGCCTACCAAGCGTCTATCGCTTATAAAAACAGGTCTGGTTAGTCACTCAATAGAAACCGTCACGTCTTTTGGCAGCATGACGTGTTGGGGATGATCAATTAAAAAAAGAAAGTGGGGATCAATGAATAAGTTACTTCCCTCGCCTTTTGTTGGGCAGTGATCTAAGCTAAAAACGTCTGAATTTTCAAAATGAAAACAAACAGTGAATGCTGCCGGACACAATTGAAGAAGAAAACAAAACACAATAGAAAACAGGTCTGGTTAATCACTCAATAGAAACCGTCACGTCTTTTGGAAGCATGCCGTGTTGGGGGTGATCAATTAAAAAATTCTAAAAAAGGCTGATGGATGAATAAGTTACTTTTCTTACCTTTTGTTGGGCAGTGCTCACTAAAAATAAGTCTTACTTTAACAAAAAAAAACAAGCGTGAATGCTACCGGACACAAACTAAGGAATCAATTTAGCATAAACTTACATTGAAAATTGAAACCCCCACTAAAAACCTATTTCGAGGGGGGATTTAAAAAAAAATGATTTCTCTAGACATAATAAGGAGTAAATATTCAATTTTTCAGACTTTTAGCTCCATTGGTGCAGCCTGTATGCGTGATAGATACATACATACATACATACATACATACATACATACATACATAGCCAGCTAAAAACTAAATAAACCTATGTTGACAGTTTTGGTTGAGGGCTTCTAACAGAAATATTAAATCTAATGCTGACAAATCTTGTCTTGAAATGTTTAATCATTGAGCATTCCCAACGCATGGCTACAATGCTGATTTTGTTTAGTAACGCGAGAATTATGTAAATGGTGAAGGGATCCCAACAGTAGAGCGATAGTTAGCAAGCTAGCTGTTCATACCAGTTATACTGTCGCGATTCCGATCCCTGCTGATTACCCTACTACTCTGGCCCTCTGCTAGACTAAGCTAAGCTTGGTGAATATCTACAAGATAACTTCTCATTGTAGAACGATTGATAGCAAGCTAATCACGCTGACCCTTACTTGTTCAGAAAGTTTGATTATCGACAGACACCCTCTGTTGTGGCCCTCTGCTAGACCGAGCTAAGCTGAGTAAATATTTACAATGTGACAGCTTGTTGTGCAGTGATAGTTAGCATGCTAACCACGCTGATACTTGCTTGTTTAGGGAGTTTGCAGAAATTATTGGCTCCGCAACGCCCATGATAGAGACGTCTGGCGAATCTTGGGGAAGGTCTATGTCCAAGGAAGGACGCTAAAAGGCCGATGATGATAACGACGAGTATCGCTAGATACCGAAGATTACGAAGGTTGATCAATAAGTCCATAACTTGACGTGTAGTCCTTAGCTTGAATTTTGATCTGAAATTTCACTTTATAGTGTTTGATCTATGTGATTAGTTATTCACCACTGAATTAAGTACATTGACAAAGAGGGAAATTATGTAGAAAAACAAACATTTGTGTGTATTTCATCACTAGACTGGATTTATTGATATGCATACGTATATAATGTAACTCATTTACATGAGTGTATATATATAACTGGATGATTTCTTGGAGAAAGAAATCAAGAGTTAGTCTATACACAAGACCGACTCATGTACGAGTATATATATATATATAT
>VCCN01005310.1:955038-974226 GCA_006491835.1 Architeuthis dux | reverse complement strand
CCCCAGCACACGTAGTCGGCTTTGAAGATTTTTCGAGGTTTATTTTACTTTTATTTGTATAGTAACACCGGCAAATATGTTAAATAGACGTCTCTAAGGTAAATAACAAATATATGGATTTGTTGAAGACGAGGAACTTATCTATACTATGCATGCAAATAATTGTTTAATGTAATATTGATGTTCCGCGATGACTTTGATTGATTTAACCTGTCACAGGAAATCTTCTTCCCAGAATCTATCAAAAGTAAGAAAAAGATACTAAAAATTATTCGACGCACTGTTTTTTTCCATTTTATTTTTTCAATCGCAAAAATAATTTTAGATTTTACTTGAATTGTATATTAAAATTGTTTTCTTTTGGGTCGACAATACTAGTGCAGTGCCCGTTCCAAAGGTGCATGTTTGAAAGCCCGGACTTCATGGTGTGTTGAGCAGCTTGCCATAATTGTCGTGTAAACTAATTTTGAATAAAATACTTGTGTGTAACCATTATTAATAATTAGCAGTAAGTAAAGAGCGAAAGTCAAGGGAGGTAATTTATAGAAACTATGGAGAAGGGGATGGTGATATTGCTGCCAGTGGCGAGTCATAATTCTTTTCTGACCCCTGCCCAAGGGACAGGGGTGGGGTCGTGCCCCCTAAAACACGTTGGTCTTGTTGAGCGCTAGTAAAGGCAGAGCATCCTGACGTTTTTGTTTAATGTCCAACAGGGAGCTAGCGTTTTAGAGACGTGTTACAGCAGTGACGCTAAGAGAGGCAGAACATCCTTGTGTTTTCGTTTAATGGCCAACATGGATCATGCGTTATAGAGATATATTTATTTTCATTAGATTTCTCGAGAACTGCTTATCTAAACAACTTCAAACTGTACACTGTATTGCCTTGTGTGCTGACTAATATATCTGGCGAATGGAAACTTCGTACAATGGCCAGTTGTCGAATAATAGCATTGCGTGCACACCGAGATTTCTCCAATTGTAGTGAGATGTAAGTATGTATGTATGTATGTATATTTTTCCTATTATACATTGGAATATCTTACGGTCATGTCATACTGAAAGCACAGGATCTCGTCAGATCGCCGAAGTTAAGCAGCGATGGCTGACCACCCAGGAACAGCAGGTACTGTAAGCAACCTGGGGCCTGTGTGTCAGACTAAGCTAAGCTTAATAAATTATACTTGGGTAATTTATAATAGGATAGAAAAATGCGCTTGCCTTGTATGGAAGTAAAGCTCACAATTTGGCGATTTTAACGATTCTGTTGCAATACAGACAAATGCTATCATTTTTCATTCCAATCTCATTCCAATGAAGCCTCACCATGCGGTCGTGTCTGCACATGCGCAATAATGTAAATTTTACCAGGCTTGTTGAGGAGATGCGCAGCAAGAACACCCAATCGCACTGGAAATTAGTAAATATCTTTAACTTTGTGATTATGATTTTTAATTCATTTTAAGCATAGTATTAGATATTGAGCTAATCTAGATCATTATTTAATTTTATCCTTCAAATATTTCCATATGTAAGGATATCTATTTGGTAAGCTTAGTAAAGCACAAAGCCAAGTGTGGGGCAATTAGGAAAGAGAAGATTGTGTTTAACCAATCTTCCTAGAAGGGAGAACCTATCTGTTTCCCTGCCTAGAAAATCAGTTTTCGAAATCCTAGCCATTGCCGAGGTTCGAATACCAACCATTGATCCAATTAGAAAATATGCAACGGTTCTCAGTCACCAAGCAGGCTCTATAAGATAAATTGTTATGGATCTCATCTTAGTATACCATAGGATCACAAGAGTGGCACACCCAGTAAGGATCAAACTCACTACACTGACCAGTGAGTTTATTAACTTTTATACTATTACTGCTTGTGGAGTAGCTATGGGAGAGGGATTTTCAAAGTGTATCCACTGATTACAATTCTCCGATGATCCCCGGGTGTTAAACTGCTGATCTTGCTTTCGTATTCTCTCTCATAACTATTTTTGTTTTGTTTCAATTACAGCGTTATTTTTCATGCAGCTTTTACTGAAATCATTCATAAAACATTTACCGAAAGACAGATACAGATATTCTATATATTATTTAGAATAAATGTAAAAGTAAATAAAAGTTATTTTGTGAATGATGAAAAAAAAGTTCTTAGCAATGCCGAATCAATTTGCTAGTTTAGTGTATGACATTTAAACTGTATTAAAAAAAGTAAAGTATTAAAATTAAAAGAGGTCACCAGTTATAATGTTATTAAAATGTTCTTAGAATTAAGAGTACTTGTTTAAGGCGACCGGAAAACATTTCGATGCCATGTGGATGGAATGCCACGTGGGAGAATACTTCGGGTTAGCGTCCAAAAACTATGACGTCATGAAAAAAGAAACTGGAGGAGACGCCATCGCCATTTTGAATGTCACTGGTAAAATACATGTGACGGCCATTTTGAATTTCATAAGAAGACACGCTAACACAAACGTAAATAAAATTCAACAAAGGAAAAACAGTCCATAGAATAAGAACAAAGACAGAAAGTCTGTACAAAAGGGAAATGAAAACGAATGCAAATATTTGTAGACAAACATTAAAACAAACATTTAATAATAAGTAAGCTTCGATACAAAATGAGTACGCTGAAAGAAAAAGGTTATTATAAGACAATCTATATTCGACATAAATAAAAAGTACTTATTCATAAGGAGAGATACGAAAGAGAGAATTAGTTATTAGGCTAGAGCCCTAAAAAGTGTGAATGGAAATAGAAGAGAACACGTGACGTAGTTGTCATATTTTTACCTGACGATGGAGCGACTGATAATGCTTATTTTAATAATGTCTGGTAATTAATGGACCAAGGCGATGTTATTAAAACGGATGAATCAGGGTATACGTAAAACTAATGAGGCACATGGAAGGCAGACACAATTTGAGACGCCGAAAAGATTACGGTAACTTAACACCGGTAAACGTGGTTGGCAAGAGAGTTATGTTAGCCACAGTGCAAAAAGGAAATAAACTGGTCAAAAGACATGGGCTAAAGTGCGCGAAGGAAATGAACGGGCCCGTCGGATCCGGGGGTATTCAGCCCCCTCTCCCATAATTTGCTAGTATGTGTTCCTTATTTTTTTTCGAAAACTGCTGCAAAAAGCTAGTAGTCCGGGGCCAGCAGGGGCCTATAGATTAATTGCTTTTATGGTAAAATAAAGTGTATTTTTAATTCCTCATGTCTGAAAACCATGATTTAGCACTTTAAAGTAATCAGATATGTCAACTGGGAGACGAGATATGGAATTCTGGTTTTTTGTGTGTGTGCTGGCGGCCATTTTGTTTTATGCAAATGAGGTAGTTCTTCCCAACTTTTCTCTTGGGATGATCTTTTTTCTGAAAGAGGACATCCGAAGAAACATTTTGGTACCCTAAATGTAGGATCATGGGGGGTGCACGGTAGGCCCTGCTGAACCCCTGCCTATAGCTTTAAGATTACAGAAAGAGTAAATAAACCAATTATCCCCTTCAACCATTTTTTGCTAGTTCATAGGTGTATAATAGACCTATCCCGAGTCTCGATTTCAATTTGATAAAACAAAGGAAACAACTTTGACCTCTATCCCAGTTATATTTGATTCCCAACGCACATGGTTGTTTTGGAAATACACGATGTATCTTTGAGTACATTAATGTTGATTTCGTTTTCATACGTAGTATTACTACGCATGAAAACGAAATCGACAATCCTTTGTTTAGTTTCACGTCGTGAAACTAAACAAAGGATTGTCGATTTCGTTGGGACTTGTCTACCTCGGTCTCATTTTCACAAGGAGACTCAGGAAACGTCTATTTTTATAATCGAGTTTTATTTGAATAGGAATGGGTACTTGAATGGAGCAGGAATCAGCGTGAATGGAGATGATGAAAATGAGTACCTATTAACTTCTCTACTTACAAATCAAAATGTACAACACTTCATTATCGATAGTTCTGTTTGGTAATTGATTACCAAAACTTTAAGTCAAACCCTTATATAATTCATTCACATACGTATAAAGTATTCCTTCCACTTGTTCAAGTTCACTCGATTCTAAGGCAGAAAATTGCTATCTCGATTTGTTTTTGCGCTTGGTTTTGACGGAATCTTAAAGATTTGAGTCATAAAGGATTTGCGGAGTCCAGGCAAATATAAAACATTCGATTTGTTGTATGGTTGTTCTTTGGGAAAACTCTTTCTGAAGCAAACCGATAATCTCATTAGAAGCCTGCATGATCCTACGATCTCATCTGCAGAGGCACTTGATGCAGCAAAAGATTGTATCAAAGCCAGGTTTCCAAAAATATGTCTTTCTACAGGAGATGTTCCTGAAAGCAATCAGTAATCAGCCATGGGAAAACGAGTTGCTATCCAATGCTATCAGTGAGAGATCTTTCTCCGCCATGAAACAAGTAAAAACATACTTGAGGTCTACGAAAACAAATAGCAGGATCTAATGATGCTTCATGTGCAGAAAGAAAGAGTTGACAATATAAACTTGATTGACGTTGTTGAAAGAGTAGATAGTAGAAAGCAGAGTTTTGGACAATTTACGAACAGAGATTTGAGTAAGAAAATAAATGTAGCGCATAAAGGCACGCAAGCATAGGTCACCGAAGAGAGCAATCTTTGCGTTTTACGGTCAGGTCAATTCCTTTCTATTTTTTTAATCGCTAATATTTTTATTCAAAGTGTCTTTGCTCGAGTGAATTTCACGGAGAAAGTAAAACTACACCTTTTTAACTTTGCCTTCGGAACTTTTAACTTGCCTTCAGAACTTTTAACTTTGCCTTCAAAACTTTTAACTTTGCCTTCAGAACTTTTAACTTTGCCTTCAGAACTTTTAACTTTGCCTTCAAAACTTTTAACTTTGCCTTCAGACACTTTTACAAATATGTATTTTCATTATCGTCTACTTTGTATTTCACGATCTTGTTTTCCTTTCAAATATTTGATTACTGGAAAGATTTTGAAACATTTATGATGGGAATAACTGAATAAATCCTCATTAATTTCTATTTTATTCTTCTTAATCGGTTATGTACTATTCTTATACATTATTCTCTATTTATCCTGGCATTAGTACTCTAACACAAAAGTCATTCAACTAAAAATAAAAGAAATTGAACCATTAAGATCTATTAAAATAAAATAAAAATTATAATCAAAGAACGAATATATCTACCCTTGAGTACCGAATAATGGGGGGAAGGAATGAAAATATAATTAGCGGAGTGGGGAATGAAAATCTAATTAGCGGGTGGGGGTGTTGGAATAAGCGGAGAGGTTGGAAAAAATTTACATTAAATTAGTGGGGATAGAAATAAGCGGGGGTGTTGGGGGAAAATGAAAATCGTTCTTATTTTAAATAAGTACTGAAAATTTAATTAAAATCCAATAATTATGTGATTTGTAGTAATTTTTTAAAAATCTCCGTCTTTTACCGCGCGAAAATTTGTTAATGCAAATTAAGTATTGTTTACTTTTTCGGCCAAAAATTGACTTCAAAATGGACAAATGTTTTTTTCAGCTTTGGAGAGATAATGCTCGTGCTGTATTCTGATCTAGGAGCATTACCTGTAGTTTTTCAGTTTTTCATTTAATTTAAAAGTATTTGTCAGAATTTTCTTCTAAGTCACACTATGGAAAAGGGGAGTGGTTATGAAATAGTAGGGCAGAGTATGTCAATGAAAAATATATTAGGAAACAAATCATAAAAAGAATTAAATATTGATATATAATTGAATTTAAATATAGGATTGAATGAAATGTATATTTGCTATTTGCTCAACGGAATTTCTTTCTTTTTAAACTATTTTCTTTTCTATTCTTTTTTTTTACACAAAATGATTTTAATCAAAACAGTAACAATTTACTACGTTACACAATATAAATACAAATAAATAAAATTGATTTTTTTAGTTTTTAATTAAATTACAATGATTTAAATTGAATTAAATTAAAATAAATTCTTAAATAAATTACATTGATTTAAATGAGATTGATTTAAAACAATATTCGATTCTTACAGTTTTTATTGTGAATACCGTCGGTTGTCGGTAATAATAAATATATTCTCTTTAATAATCGGAAGCTTTAAATAAAGGTAAGTAAATTTAAATTACATTGTTATTGTTTTGATTAAATTCATTTTGTGTAAAAACAAAGGACATCCCGGAATTCAAAAACATCTAAAATCTAGATTGGCTGAATCGTATTTTAGCGTCCCAAGTTATTGCGCATGCATTGCGGTTCGTTTTGAAAAATTTCTGGTGTAAATTCTTATTTAAATTCAAATTAAACATTTAAAAATTAAAAATCAGAATTAACACTAACCCTTTCGTCAATTTAAAATTAAATTAAACATTTAAAAATCAAAATTAAATTTATTTGTTTCGTTTAATCTGTATTCGTGCCCTTTCGTAAATTTTTACTACACCAATTCCCCTATAATTAAATTAAAAACATTTAAATTCAGAAATGACCTCAACTGAGGTGAGTAAACATTGTATTCTGAAAATCTTTATTTGTGTCGTATTATTTGTACTTGTGTTGTAATAAAATATAATTCTTCATTTTGTTCGTAATGTCCTCACAGCAACAAGCGCGATAATTTGGGACGCTAAACTTCCCTAGATTCTGAATGTTTTATAAATGTGGAAAGGAAAGGAAAAGAAAAAAAGATTGTTTAAAATCTTTTTTAAATTCCATTGACAAAAGACGTAAAATAATCAAATTGTTTACATCACGTGTGGAATCACAATTGTTTAAACTACGTAAGCACAATGTCAAATTTCTTAGGGCAGAGAAGTGGATCTTCATATCGGAATAATTAATAATGGGGGTGGGGGTGGAAAATTAATAAGGGGGACGATTATTCGGTACTCAAGAGTATGTATATGACATTGTTTATATATCCAACAAACATTACGATAGATTTTATCAAAAACCACTAAGATGCATGAAAGTCTTATGAAGGTAACGTTCGTTACAAATAAATAATGTTCCGGGGTTCAAGTTCTCACCATTCAAAACAGCAGGTTGAATGTTGATAAGCGTTGACACAATCCGGAAATCTGATCTCGTCAAGAGCTTGGTCAATATTGGACTCCAGAAAAGCTATTCTTTGGTCGTCAACGGTAGGTGAATTGACTGCCAGTACTCGCATGTTTCGCTTCGCAATGCTTTTCATTTTTGACCCCAGTATTTCGACAGGATTAATCTGAGGTGAATAAGGGCCGAGTCGAAGAACGATAAACCCAGGATATTGGATTGCATATTCATGTAACTTACTGTGACAAGAGGCATTATCGTACACAAGGGCAACTGATGCCGCATTCAGGAAGACGAGATAACTTTTCAAGTACCCATTCCTTCGCGGTTTCAGATTTGAAGGCTCCTCTTCGACGGGCGGTATAAATGAATTCGTAGGATGACATGACCAATATCACATGTACATTTGGTCCTTTACTCCCAGGCAATGACTGGCCTATTCGCGTGCGACCTGGAGTTGTAATTTGTTTCGTCCATCCAAATTACAAGCTGGCCCGATTCACACTTCACCTAACTTATTATTTTGAAAAGTGTGAATAACAATTTTTTTATAAAATACTTTTTTATTAAATTTGATAAAAGCCTTATCTCGCGGAACCCGCATTGAGAAATACTGGTCTAAGTACGCTGATTCACTGCTTACTATGTGAATAATCTACCAAACTCTGGAGAAACATTTACTTTAGATTCAAGCGTAAACGTAAAAGGTGTAGAAGAAATTGCTGTAAATGAATATTAAAAAAAAAACTCAGTTATAATTTTTCAGTCAATATGATTAAAAAGTATGTATGTAGGTGACTTGAAAAATACATCTGACAGATTTTGAAGCTCTATTTTCAAAAATTATTTAAGCCGCCTTCTGTTCATAATTATCTTCAACAATTAGATATCTGAATATTGTCCATAAATTAAATAGTGCACTTTTTACAATAGGAGTATTTTCCAGCGACCTAAAGGGCATGGTTTAAAAACATTTTCCGCCTCGCTCGCAGTCCCACCCCGCTTAAATTCGTTCGTTCCGATGGGCCTGAAATACAAAGTATACTGGTGAAAGCTATCAGGACTGAGCTTGCTAGAGAGTCCTGAAAAAGATATAATCGAAAATAAACAGTAAAAGAAGGATATGTATGCGGGCGTCACGTTGAGCGAAGGAAAACGGAAGCGTTCGTTTTTATAGTTAGGAGTCAAAGGAAGTCACGTACGAGACACGGGCTATTTTGTGGAACTATTTTTTATGATTTATCGTAGTAATTTTTACTAAAACACAATGACGCATAACAAAACCAATGAAATCAAATTTTAGCCACTAATCGAAAGGTTCTCACAGAAAGATTCAACCATTACTACTTGAAGAATTTTACTTTATCTCAGTGGCCATTTGCACAGCCATTGAACTACGATCAACGTCTCGGCGGTACCACTGAGCAGAGGAATAAATGTTCATGTGACTCTCAAGAAGAAAATGGTCGATCAAACATAAATTCTCTCGTATGCGTTAATCAAGCGGAAAAGGATTGGCAGGAAAATAACCAGTCAGAATATCAATAAATGGGTGGCGTACAGATAACGAAGAAGTACCTAGATCTTTTTTAAAATTGAAATAAACACAGAAATAATATTGTTCTTAAAAAACACATTTACTGGAATTTGCAAAGATAATAAAATGTTGGCTATCACAGTAGTTTTTATGCTTCTCAGATTACTTTACTAATGATTTCTAATAAATCTTTGGTTACATGGAAATAAAGAACAGTTTAACAAATACTTTGTAAGTGTTTGCTTACTAAAGTATCTGTTATTTCTGCCAACAGCTTTACAAACAAACGATTCCGCAACGGTGCATAATTAAAAAATATTGTTTTGTTATTGACACATGAATATGCTCACCTTTTGTGTAAAGGACTTTTCAAAATGGAAAACGTTCTAGGAAAAGTGTTGCATTTCTATTAACAGCCATTTTATAGAATTGTGTGATTCACATTTGTCATCGTTTACAACGAGTGTTTTAATCGTTTTAGACCCGCCTTTACGCCATTATTTCATTTCAAAATCTCATTTACAAAATCGGTAGTAGCAACAGATTTAACAACGTGCAACTAATACAATAAATTTGATATAAAAATAAATTTGTTATTGTCGAAAGCTGTTCGTATTTCGTATTATTCTATTGAATAGAATAATATCATTCTCATTAAATTAAATTGAATTATCGAGTGCATTAAAGATATTATGTCATTATCTTTAAATGCGTTTGCCATTCTTTTGTAGCCCGATAAAATAACATCCTTCTTCTCACATCACAGAATTTCATACATTTTAACAATAAAATGTGATGCATTCTCTCTCGGGTACAATTGTGTACAGCGCTTACGTTTCAATTTTACAGAATAACTGCATTTATTTTCCTCCCCACGAGGGCAAATATGATACAATGTTGATTTAATGAGGGCCTCAGACACGTGTGTTCAAGTAGTGGCAAAACTAGCCCAATCTCATCAGCTTTGCTGTAGCCATCAGGGCGTACGCCTGACACCTACCCCGTTAGTCAAACAGGAAGGTGCTGCCTTGGAGACTGATCCCCAGGGACCAGGTATGCTTCAGTTAATGTGTGCCCTGTTCCACCCGAAGACGAAACAAGGCTGATCCTAGCCAGAAGGCTAATGAATATTAAATCTGAATCTTACAGAATGAAGCCTTTTTTTTTAAATAGCCAGCCTTACAGGGGAGGATGCCGATAACATTTCGTTGTATGAGACGATCTATCTCTTTCGCAATAAGTCATTATATGGAATATAATTTTCAGTTTTGTGGTGTGGTTTTTAAGACAATTTTACTAAATAATAGATTTATTGTGTCACGTCGTGTGGGTTGTAATTCTAAATTACGTTTTTCTTTTCTGCTACATGTTGCTTATTAAGAGACTAGTTAATACCCGTGAAGACATTCACGGTTATATTTGAATTTCTATGAATAATATCAAATTTGTTTCAGTTGAAGAGTTCATAGTTTCAAAAGGTGGGTAGGAGATACTTTTATCAGCTTTAACCCTGAGTGAGAGAGTCAAGTGTTACGGACACCAAACCAAGAAAACCACACTGTACATTACATAAGTAATAGTAGCTTCGCAGATGGGAGATCCGATGAGGATCGAACACAGTAACAACGGCAAGCAGGATTAGCTTGCTGATCATTGCTTTACGACGACTGTTCTGGTCTGTTGTGTTTTCATATGATCTACTTGTTAATCCCAGTTGAAAAAAATCCACAGATATATTTGGATTGAGATGTTTCTTTATAGAAAGAAATACTGAATTCGTAATTTTTCAGCAAAACCTTAACCCTCCCCCTCCAACCAGTGGAATAGTCCACACTGTTCATTATTAGGTTAGATTGATTTTCTATTAGATCTATTTATCGGTATGTGTTCTTTACTTTACTTTACAGGACGTTAAGTATAAAGAATGGTAAGTGGAAATATCAGGAAATTCAGTTTAGATAAAGGTGCAATTTTCATGACAAACCTATTAGAAACTTCAACTAAAACTGTCACCAAAACTGTCAACATAGGTTTCTTCAGTTTTCAAGTTTGTTTGTCTGTCTGGCTATGTACGTACGTATGTATGTATCATGCGTACAGGCCTCACTACTGGAGCTAGAGGGCTGAAAATTTAAACATTTACTCCTTATAGTGTCTAGGATAAACGATTTCTTTGCTTTTTTTAACCCCTCCCCATAATATGCTTTTAGTGGGATGTTCAATTTGCAAGGTAATTTTAAGCTAAATTTATGCCTTAGTATGTGTACAGCAGCATTCACATTTGTTATTTTTATCAAATTCGGACTTTCTAGTGATCACTACGCAACACATGGCGTGAGATGTAACTTATATATTAATCAAACCTTTTTTCAATTTTTAATTGATCACTCCCAACACGGCATGCTGCCAAAAGGCATTAGTCGCATGACGGTTTCTAATGAGTGACTAACTAACCAGACCTGTTTTGATTTCATTCTTAAACCATAAAATAATATAATCATGTCTCGCTTTATTCGTTCATCTAATAATCATTTTAGTTACAAAAGCAACTTTTAGTTTTTTCTCAGATATTATGGGAATATTGGAAAAATAAGAAACTTTGAACGTATTGATTAGATATATAGGCGAAAAAGATATCAATAGACAAATAAACAAGACTGGCTGCTGCAGGGTCAAACTCCACTCCAACTTCTATTCCGACTGAAGATGAATACTGCAACATTTGTATTGTATATATATGAAATAAAGAAATTATAGAAATATATATTTTTTCTATATTTATTTATTAGAATGAAATAAACCCAATCGTATGTGTATAATAAATCTTCGTAAATATCTAAGACTTGTCAATTTAGCTCAGTCAGTAAGGCATCCAGCTAGAGATCACTGTGTCGGCAGTTCAAATCACGGTAGGGGAATGGGTATTCTACATATCGGTTTACACCCCAGATTTTGGTGAGGATTGTTGTTCTTGTTCTTGTTCCGGAAAGAAGACAAAGTCATGGAGTTTGACAACAATTTATATAAAAATAGATGGAACTAAAAATGATATGAAAATTATTCTTCCCATAATACACAATTACATATCAAAAATAACTAAAAAAGCATCTCAAATAACAGGAATAATAAGAGCTAAGTTTGACTATTTAGATACAAAGACTTTTAAGATAATAAATACAACATATATCAGACCACAATTAGAATATGCAATTCAAGCATGGAGTCCATATCCCAGAAAAGATATCACAGAGATAGAAAATATACCAAGAAGAGCCACAAAAATAGTCACTGAAGTTAAATATCTCCCATGTGAAGAAAGACTTCATAAACTACAACTAACAACACTAGAAGAAAGAAGAATTAAGGAAGATGCAATAGAAACATTCAAAATAATAAGAGGTATAGATAACAGCCCAGCTGAAAAATTCTTTACATTGAACAGAAGAAACAGCTACAAAATATATAAATATATATATAAAGATCACTGAAAAACAAAACACTAGAAAAAACCTCTTCTCACAAAACATTATCAAGAACTGGAACTCACTAGCACGTTCCAAATATACTGAAAACAAAAACTGTATATTACTTCAAGAACAAATACGACAATTACACGACACATAACAAAACTAAAGATCTTTCAAGAAAATTGCTCTAGAAATAAGTGAACAGACACGATACAAGCACAAATATGTGCACCATTTTTACTCGCTAAATTTTCATGTGGTTTCATATTAGAATCCGAAAATGCTGTAGTGACCAATTATATCCCTTATTTTGGAATGTGATACCGAATTTAAATTTTGATTTACGATTTTCCGACCAATCAAATTAATGCACGTCAACAAACAGGAAGCAAGTTAGCAGTCGATCAAGATCGCATAAAAACCTGATACACGCAGTAATCTGCGATATATCTTTGTCAGGTAATGACTCAGTTTAATCAATTTGGTCAACTATAATCAAGCGGCCGTAACTTATGTTAAACTAATCAGTGGCGTACCTAGGGTTTTGTTATGTGTCTTGTAATTGTCGTATTTGTTCTTGAAGTTATTTACTGTTTTTGTTTTCAGTATATTTGGATCGTACTAGTGAGTTCCAGTTCTTGATAATCTTTTGTGGGAAGAAGCTTTTTAGTGTCTTTTGTTTCTTTTTTGCAGTGATCTTTATATATTTTGTTGTTGTTAGTTCTGTTCATTGTAAAGAACTTTTTAGCTGGGATGTTATCTATACCTTTTATTATTTTGAATGTTTCTATTGATAATTATAAAGACATTTATTAGTTGAGAACCTATATTTGCCCGGCATCGGTGTGAACGATTGCTAAACGAGCGGCCTAAATCGTAAATGTGAATAAAGAAACGGACTCCGTGCGGAGATCGAGCCCGCGTCCACCCTGAAAGCAACCTTATACGCAACTAAGTTCCCATGGTAGGCAAGAGTCTTTTAATCCTACACTTTGCTGGGCTTTCGTTAGCTCAGTTGATAGAGCAGAACCTGCGTATATGGTTGTTTCCAGGGTGTCCGCGTGTTCGATCCCCGCAGGCCGCTAATTTAGCAGTCGTTCACACCGGCGCCGAGCAAATATAGGTTCTCAACTAAAAATCATTATCATATTCTATCGGATATAAAATTATTCATCATTTGATTTCAATGTTTCTATTGCATCTTCCCTAATTCTTCTTTCTTCTAGTATTGTTAGTTATAGTCTATGCAATCTTTCTTCATATAGGAGTTTGTTAAGTTCAGAGACTAATCGCAAAACTAAAGACTCATTATTAATGGAAAAATCCCTAAAACAAGTATATGAAGACTTGCCAATCACCCATGGAGTCTAAAACTTAACATCGTAATATGATGTTGAAAACATCACTTTTTGTCAGTTAAATTATCAATATCGAACTTTATCATTAATCAAACAAGAAATTGTACTTGCTTTATCGCTCAGCCATAAACCTATTTATTATCAAGAAAGGATACTAATGTACCTCCCATGGTGTCAGTAAAATGTAATTCATTCTTGCTTTCTTTATGCTAATATTAATCATGTCACAATGTTACTCACCTATATCCTATTACATATACTCGTGCAACTGGAACACACCTACATTAAATACATTTATAGTTCTCCATAAATAACATTTATTTTACTTTCGAGCACACAATTTGTCAGAATATACAGATCCTTGCAAATTGACAGATAATATGTACTGATTGTTTGCAGATATTTATACATTAAATAAGTTCGAATGTTTAAATGCTTACCAGCCCTAAGGCTCGGACATCTTCGTATAAAGAAAATTTAATTAATATGCCTGTGGAATTGGACAAAGATATTTTTTTAGCATTTATGGTTTTTCTCACGGGGAGAGGGCAGACCTCAAAGGTAACAGTATCTAGCACCGGAAGTTGCAAATCTAGTTCCTTTTGCCAACAACACATTTATACTCGACTTTAAATGGCGTCAGTTTCCGCTTGCAAGTCACCTAAAACGCGAGAGTTACCGCAATAATCAGCAATATTCTTGTAAGACGCATATGTTTGTTTTCCTACAAGCATTAAAGCTATTATTTTATTTTTATATCAGTGTTTTCTTAGTTCATCTCATCTAGGTGTGTAATACTGACTACAAATTATCATAACATAGCAATTTAGGTGACTGAGCATGTTTTTAAAAAGCGAACAACAGCTGGTAAATAGATTCTGAATAATAATAAGTAACCAGAAACCAGAAGGTGAACGAAAGGCGACGTATAATTAATATTTATATGAAAAATTATTTAAATGTTGCTAATCAAGCAATATACTTGAAAAGCACGCCATAAACGAACACTGGAAGAGAAATCTTGATGCTATGACTGAACACTGCTTTAAAATCATTTAATCTTATTACCCGTATGTGACAGCCTACCGCAGAAGCGATACAACATATTCCCATGAAATTATCTGTGTGTACTAATGGGACCCCGGTGCAGGTTTTTAGCAAGTTGGTTTTTGAAAATCACCCCTCCCCCCAAAAATAAATGTCTTAAGGAGGGGGTTGATTTACAATGTAAATTCATGCTAAAATGGATACATTTTTTGTGTCCGCTTTTTCAGCTTAATCCACTGGGTGTTGCTTATTTTTATTTAGGGTGGTTATTCAGCTAGTAATAATCAGCTAATAATATAATTATTTAAATCAAAGCACTATTTTAAAACTATTTATTAATCAGCCAACAGTTCTTGACAATGAGTTTTTACATAAGTTATCAATTAAATAACGTGGCCGAAAATCTACGATACTAAAATAGGTTGTGACGAAAGTTCTGTCCGATTTTTTCAATGACAAATAAAACAAAATAGTGGTTATTATATATGTATTTAATCATCAATATAGATGTTATGATTTGCGTATCCGGCCACCTGTGGCGGAAATGTAAGTGACCTCGATCACCTTGGGAGATGGATGTATTGCATCATTGTTGTAAACAGGAAATGGTGATTGGTCATTAACATCGTGAGACACCACGTATGCATTGGGGAGATCTATAAAGCAGACCCAAAAGAAATCATCCCGGCCTGGGAAGCGGACAGAAATCTCGACACTCAAAGAAGACAGACAACAGCGGAGCCGAAAGGCACGAAACCGCTGTCACTGCTGGGGGACAGCCTGGTGGTTCTCCTTGTCTTCTCTCTTCCACTCTTCACTATCCGGCCGACAAAGATGTATGTTATGTAATATAAATATGTCCAGATATTTTTACAAGCAAGTCTTGAGTTTCCTTCCTTAATAGTGAAGTCCAGGACTTATGTATAGTGGGGTACTATACAACATAGACACCATTGTCTTCAATGACCTTATCCTATCTGTCAACAAACTTTTTAATGCCACGTGTATAAAAATTCTTTATGTTTTGAGCTGAAGTAAGAGACTAACTCATTTTCGACCTCTTCTTTTGAAGTTAGTCTGTCCATCCAAATGGCTTTGCAAACTGCTAAACAGATGGTAATCGGAAGGAGCATTGTCCGAGGAATATGGTGGATGACGCATTTTTCCCAGCCGAGTTCTTCCAAGAGCTCTTTGGTCATTCGTGCAGTATGGGGTCGTACGTTATCATGGTGAAGGGTGATCCCTTTTCTGTTTGCACGATAAAAAACGTCCATCTTTATATGGACGTTTTTTGTCCAAAGCAGTTTTTAAACGCCTTGAATGTTGGCAATGGACTTCGGCTGTGATTGTTTGATTATTCTTTAGCAGATCATAATAAACGATTCCTTGCATATCCCACCATACACTCAGAAGAATATTCTTTGGATGCAGACCCGCTCTTGGCTACTGAGCAGGCTTTCCACCACGACTAAGCCACTGACGCCTTCGCTTAAATGATCCACTTCTCATCCCCAGTAATGACGCTGTCCAAAAAAGGCGTTTAAAGCTGACGGGTATGCAATGATGCACAATAATCGACACGTTGTTTGCGATTCTCTGCTGACAGAACCCACTTTCCAACCCTTGACACTTTCCCAAGCCTTTTCATTTCGCGATGGACAGTCATATGGCTTTGAAGTGCCCGCTGAGTTCCCTAATTGTAATGGTAGGGTTAGCTTCAACAGCTGCTTCCAGTGCCTCAGAATCAAGTCTTCTTGGGCGACCTTCTCGTAAATCATCCTTTAGACTGAAGTCCCCTTTTCTGAAACGGGAAAAACCATCTCCTACATGTTCTTTCACACACTATGTCATCACCACATGTGATTTTGATGGACTTTGCTGCTGCATTTGCATTATTCCCTCTGTGAAATTCATAGAATATGGCATGACGAATGTGTTCTTTACTTGGAGCAAACATGGGGTTGATTTGAAAGCTTTTCTTCAAATAATCTTCACAGAATCTGAAAGAAAATGAGATATATTATTCATCTAGACATTGGCAAATATCAGTTAAAGATTGGACTTAATTAAATTTTGTTCAAAAAAGAATCGGACAGAACTTTCGTTATAACCTGATACTATCAATCGTCCCCCCATGCGACAAAGCATATTGGGCAGTGTGTGTGTCTCTATTTTGAACAATATGGGATTTGTTTATTGAATTGTTTTACGGGACCGGGAAGTGTGTCCGACGCCCACCCCCATTTCTCAACTGGACTTGGGACCAGCTATGGCGACGCCAAGCTGCATGTTGTTTTTCTGTCAGAATAACCTTCTCTCAAATGGACCGTCTTACGCGGTTAAAGGGCTCCAACTTCCCTGCTATTCACCCATAGCTGGGGAGAGAAGTGGAATCATGACTTTCCCCAATGGGCATTAGTCCAAAGTGAACGAAATCAGCCTCAATCGAAACTCGAACTTTGTTCGCGAATTCCGTTTATCGTGCTGCCCCGCCACTCCGTACCTCACAGCAACAGTACAGGGGGGTTTTAGTGTAAAAATACATTGATATTTTGAAAAATAAAAATGTATTATTATTATTATATGGTAGAAAATCACCAGCGAATATTTCATTATTTACATTTACTGAATCGGCAATATCTAGAAATAAATAACTACTATATGACTTGGGCATTAGCTTTCCATGTAATGGTTAACACCCCAATAGTAAAATCCATCGAAACTATATTCATTCCTAATGTTACAGTTAACGTAAAAACCGTCAAATGCGTTAAATAAACAGAATTCAGGAAAATGGAAAATTCTCTATTAGAACGGGTCTTTTGGGGAAATCAATTAGTATCAAATGATGTGATCTCTTCTGAATTGCCTGGTGTCTGTCACGCGACTCAAGCAACACAATCTTCATTCCAGCGACAACAACGCCCCCGGTATTCCTACCACTATCACCAACAATAAATCTTCTATAATTTATTCCTATTATTGGATAAGTATTGTAACACAATATTCTTACTATTAATTTTGACTAGTTTTTACCTTCATCTTAATTTTGAGTTGCTTTTTATCACAACTTTGACTCGAACAGTCATTCTACGACAACGTGTATACTGGACTCCCTCTGGCTGGAGGATGTGAGTTCGATTCTAGCCGTGGGCTTACTATTTATTTCCGATCTTGTTGTTTACTCGTTGTCGTAGAATGATGACCCGAGTCAAAGTTGTGATAAAAAGCAAATAAAAATTAAGATGAAGGTAAAAACTAGTCAAAATTAATAATAAAAATAGATTTTCTCTTTCCACTTTTCTTTCCTTCCAAAAATATTTCATCTGTTTGTTTGTTCGTTTGTTTGTTAAACGAATTATCCATGATCGATTTTTCACAGATTAAAACAATCGATCTTTATCCATGTTAAGTTAGTCTAGCTGGATGTTGCCAAAATGTATTCGTGGGTGAAGTCAAAGATATATGCTCGATGTTCATCAACAGAGCTTATAATCTAGATACCTAATATCCAAAAATGCAGACAGATGAAAACAGTAGATTAAGTAAGATTTCAACCAGAATTGTTCAATGTGAAAAAAGAGTGAAAACCTGCTTTTTTGTTGATAGTATCTGTGCTGATGATTATTGGATCCTTCTTCGTTCCTAGCTTTTCTTGCATTGCAATCTTTTGGTAGCCATTTTCAAATCAAGATGGTGGCCGCAATCGCGTTTGTCTTGTCATTATGTGAAAGACAATAAAAAAGCTAGTAGTACGCACAATTTCGCAATTCTTTCATGTTCTGAACGATTTTGAAGTGAATTGGGTTTTCGCTCACTGCTCCACAATTGTGGTCTTGTGCCTGACTAAACTAAGATTAGTAAATACAGGTATCTCGCGCTTTACGCCACTTTTTAGCTTTTACGAAAAAAGGCGAAAAGTGAAAATAGCATTTAGCGTTTACTGTTATAGAGGCAGCGCGCACCATTTCCCCTCTCTCCTACCCCTGTATCCTGTACTTCGCATCACCCGAACCTTCTACGACTCAGCCAAACACACCATTATCATCTATTTTGGGTCTGGAAACATTCAAAAGATTTCTATATAAACATGGCAATTTCTTGCAGCCATCTTGAAATCAAGATGACGGTCGCAGTGGTGGTTAGATCGCGTGTGTCCTGATTTTATGTGAAAAGGTAATTTTTTAAAAATCTACCAGTATGCAGATTTTCACCCTTTTTTCACATTTTGAACGATGTTTTCCTAGTCTACTGTACAAGTATTGCTTGAACGTTGAAATTAAACGATATATATTTAAACCAGTGCAAAACTGATGGCCATGAGAGAATTTTACATGAAGGAAGAAAAGGAAGAAAAACTATGATTTCAAATAAATCCAGTGAAACACTCCCTTTAATCTTTTACAAGTAATCTTGAGATATCAGCAGATCTAAAACAGTTCCGAATTTTATAGGAGAACGTTTTTCGATAAAAACATCTTGGAATTAATGAAAGAGGTGAAATTTCAACGGGTGATAAGAAAATAAGTCTGTATTACATTGAGTTACTAATAAGCGTCGCCTTCTTGAATAAATAGGACAAATCTACATCAAATGAAATGAAAGTCTGACGAGAGAAATATTTTATTAGATCAAATTAAAGTGAATACTTTGATCTAATTAGATGAAAGTTGTGTTGTGTGAAACGCCTGAACGTATATGTTA
>VCCN01005310.1:897442-910110 GCA_006491835.1 Architeuthis dux | reverse complement strand
CGGCAAGCTACTGATCGGCACACATTCTGACAAAGTTCAACGTCGATGGTGGCAATCTTTTCTTCTATTCTGGTTTTCAATTCTTGCTGGTTTTTCTTTAGGACTCCCGACAGAAAGAAATCTGGAGGAGTTAAATCAGTTGGTCTCGCTCGCTATTCGATAGCACTACGTCGTCCTAGCCAGCGACCTACCAAATTACTTTTGGAATAAATCGGAGGTTACTTTTGGTACAACCTGTATATCACTATCCTTGCTCTGTTGTGCTTGATTTTGTATTCCTTCTGATCCAGCATGTTGCATTCAATTATGATGCAGTTCATAATTCCATCTTTTTCTACATAAAAGCGATATCTGCTTTTTATGGGATCTATATATTTTCGCTTTGATATGATTTGTCCTAATGGATTTGTTCTGGGTTGCAATGATAAACTATTCCGTTTCTCTTTTTAGGTGTCCTCAGTGTAACCATGTCTATGACTGTTTCTTTCCGTGTGGCATTTCCCATTGTTCCCATTTGTCATCCTTTTATCACCTGCTGTACTGATATGTACAGTTTTCATAATTCTTTCACTGCTCCGTTGTGCATATTTTGCAAATCCCATTTTAGCCATGCTGATGATTCCTTTTCCTCCTTCCTTTCTCTTTACATATAATCTGTCGGTGCAGGTGTAGAGTCTTGTACATAGTCATTAACTTCCTGGTCCATCGATCCATCGACATCAGTTCCTCTCTTGTCCAACGTAGAAAGCATCCTGTGTAACTCACTACTTATATTGTCCACGTGTTAATCCATTTTATTAAGTCTCTAATGCTTAATTTGGTTTCTAGTATCTTCCTTATTCTCCTTATATACTCCTTTTTTATTTATTCCCCTTCATCCCTTTCTGTTTTATTAGACCGTTTTCAAGTACTCTACGGTATTTGTAGCAATTATTATTATTACTATACGAGTACAAACATACTGTACTAGTTTATTATATAGAAGACGCGTTTTGTTTTATATGTCGCTGCTTTTACTTTTTAATCACCGCTGCCCACAACACTGATTTAATGCTCGGTTTAGAATATTCATGTGTTCTGACATTTATATGTATCTATGTATCTATCTATGTATCCGGACTTATCCCAGCCCTAACCGTTCATAGTAGAAACTTGAAATTTTTCACACACACTCCCCTCAATGAATAGGGGAAATGTTTTTGTTTTTTTTTAATCCCCCCTCCCTAAATAGGACTTTAGATGGGGGTACAATATTTAATGTAAGTTTATGCTAAATTGGCCACTAGTTTGTTTCCGCTTGTATTTTGAAAATTCAGACCAACAAAAGGCGAGAGAAGTAACCTATTCATTGATCAACCCTTTTCCCAACGTTTTAATTGATCACCCCCAACACAGCATATATGGGTGGTAATTTCCCTTTCAAATGCTAGTCTTTTATGGTTTTATGTATCGTCTTTTTAGGACGCGCGTCAGACTTCTGGCAATCCCTTGCTAAATAATCCAGTGATGATTGGTACTATTTGTTTACTTTATTTTCAGTGCCTTGTTTCTTTGTTTCATGTGTAAGTAATGCTTTTTCTCGTTTTTCCTAGTCATTAGGTTTTTTGTTTGTATTGCATAATATTTTTTTTGTTTAGGCAATCAGAAATATGGCTGATTTGTTATTCCCTAGATACCTGTTTTTCTTTCTTCACCATCTCTTCTGTTCAACACCTTCTTGTTCTTCTCTGTTTTATCTTTTCCTTGGTCTTAATTTTTTTTTATTATCATCGCAATCATTATCTGTGTCGTCGTCATTGGCTACATCATTGTTGTGTTCTGTCCTAGCCTCCCTTAACGAGTAGAGATTTTTTTTCTGTTGTAATAACATTAAAATCCCAGTGAACGTCTCTCGTCTGAAAGAAAATAACAGATTCCTTCCCGAATTAAAACAATAATTTATTCCAACACTCAAAGAAACCTCCACAATGTCCTCTTCTCCTTCTTCGCACTGCAAAATTCTGCAAGTGTAACTATTTACACACCTGAGCCACAAGAATGCAGCGCTTTGGGTACAACTTTGCTAAGGTGTGAATAGTGAATTAATTGAGGTTCGTTCGTTGGACTTTCCCGATGTTCTTTCTCACGGGATTAGAGACGCTGATGGTGACTGTATGTTCACAACGTTTGCTTGAGAAACTACTTAGTTGGATTTTGCTCAAGAATTTGGGAATGAGAAATGAGAAAGGGACGGTTCAGAGGCGGAGATAGAGAGGATAAGAGTGAAGTGGGGGAGAAGAAATAGTGAGAAAAATATATGAGAAAAGGAACGCGGAGAATTGAAAAATGTAAATGTAAAAAGCGAAGAAGAGAGAGAGAAAGAAAGAAAGAAAGAAAGAAAGAAAAGAAATGAAGTAAAAAGAAAACAATTTGATAATAAATCAGTAAGTAAATAGAATTGATAGAAAATAATATAGCCTGTTTAATGGGTTAAATAGTTACGTATTTCTCACCTGCGCTATTAGTCAGTGTTCGAGCTCAGATAGAAGCCGGAATGTTCATGATGATTTTAAAGGCAAGCATGCTTCTGGAAGATAGACGCAACCCAAAACACTATACTCCTATTTTCTTTATTTGATCTTGTTCTGTACTAAGTGCTAAACTTAGTAAGTATCGACTAACAGAAAAAGATGCTCAGAAAAAGTGGGTATACAATAACAATGTCCGCAAAAGAAAACAAGACAGAAACAGGTCCAATAATTCTTATATTTCCTTTGGAGGAAGAACGAAAGAATTTAAGAATCAATCAATCTAACAAATACAAATGATAAATCATGAAAGAATAGAGAAACACTTTAAAAGAGAGTAAGAAAAGGAAAAAAACGTAGGCCAGGTGACAAAGCTAGAGAAAGACTATGAAAGCGAAATAAAATGATGCATAACGATTGGTTGGGAAGCATTTATTAAATATGGAGACATATTGAAAAGCACCTTGCCAATATACTTAAAATGTAAAGTGTACAATGAATGTATAATACCAGCAATGACGTATGGATGTGAAAATGGAAACTAACTAAATCACTGGAAAAAAATCAGAATAACACAAAGAGTGATGGAAAGAGTAATGTTAGCAATAACAGTAAGAGATAGAAAACGATCAACATGATCCAGAGAACAGACCAAAGTATATGATAAAAATAGAGATGGGCTGGACACCTAGCAAGAACTAGGGAAAACAGATGGTGCAAAATGTTAACAGATTGTTGCCCTAAAGATAGCAAACGCTGTTAGAGAAGACCAGACATAAGATGGAGAGATAAGATACAAAGGTTTGCAGGTAAGACATGGCAGAGGTTTGCACAGACACGTTCGACATGAAGGAGCTGGGAAAGGCCTTTGTCCAGCAGTGGACTGATGATGATGATGATGATGATGATGATGATGATGATGATGATGATGATGATGATGATGATGATGATGATGATGATGATGATGATGATGATTTATTAAAATCAAATTTAGTTCAAAATGTCGACACAAGTGACAAGCTTTATAAAACGTTGCCCAACAATTTACTTAACATCGTCATGGAATCATTGGGTATCAACTGCACTAATCGCGGCGGCGGCGGCGGCGGCGGCGGCGGCGTTAGTATTATTATGATGATGATGATTACGCCATTTCTCAATATGAATTCAATTACAGATTTCCCCCGCTATCCGAGAGTAGAGCGTTCCTATAAAAAAAACCTTTCGTAAGCCTCTCTAACGGCTCGCTGCAAAACAAACACTGAACGCTATTTTCGCTTTTCGACTTTTTTCGTAAAAGCAAAACTGTGGCGTAAAGTAAACTTTCGGAAAACGGGGGATACCTGTATAACTAAAAGTAGGACGTGAAATATTGAGTCTGAATTAAATCATAATTAGGATTCTTAATGACAAATTTAAAATCTGGAGAGCAAAAACAGAATGATTTTATAATGGGATTATCTAATGAAATGTATTCAGAAGAGAATTAACTTTGATTTTAAATAGAATGTCAAGTATTCGGCAAAACCCACACGTTCGGATGTTGACAAAACACAGTCATTGCATGAAATTAGAAAACTATCGTTAGATTCTGGCATTATAATTGATCTTATTATTTCATTTTTAATGATGTTAAGATTTCTTTTAGTAGCTTTAGCATATTATTCATGGATCTGTCGACGTCATAATATGCAAATATCCTCAAAGAGTTAAAAAAAGAAAGAAAGTAGATTTTGAAATTCAGTAGTTATTTAGAAATCAACGTTCAACCTTTAGCAAATTTTCTATGGTCTCTGGGATGCCTGTCGCCCTAGCTGCTTAGGACTGTTAATTTTAAAGTTAAAGTTGTTGCGTAAACATTGGAAGCAGAAAAGTCATTTACATTATTTTGATTACTACTGGTTTATTTAACCTGTAATATTACAGCTCGGTTTTATTAAATACGTCAATATTTTCATTCAATAATGATTACATATATAGTGTCAAAGTGAATACTGAAAGGGATATAGGAGGTCAGCAGATGTCAAGATTTCTTTAGAACATATATTGTGTGAACTGATATGCAATTATATTATGAATTCAAAAAGTTTATAATTTAATACTTATTTATGGTCAGCTAGTAAGTAAGTAAAATATTAAATTCAAAGGCATACCTAGAGGCTACATTTTGCTTCCCATCACTGAAGAATAAGTAATAGCCCATTCTTGGTGTGTGTTGGTCTAGGTCAGTGATGGAAAACCTTTTTAGCACGGTGTGTCGAAATTTTATTTTTTTGAATAATCCTGTTATCGGAGTGTCACTTACATGTATAAATGTACTTTAGTTTTAGGTAAATGTTTATAGATAAGCGGCCTATTTTTCTAATATACTTATAAAACTTTGAGTTTAATAAAATATAACTTTAAGTTTCAAAATATACTTATAAAACTAGGATAATAAAATGTAATTTAAAAAGTTTTTTCAAGGTTTTTAAGGTGTCATAGGTTCGCCATCACTGGTCTAGGTGCAGGAAAGTGAAGGTCGTTCACAAGGGCTATGAATGAATGAAAATCATCATAGCAATATTAGTGTATAAATGTGGAATTTGATGGTTTAACCATCGAATTCTGCCACTTTCTTTGTTTGAGAAAGTTTTGGCACTCAATCTGAATGTTGTGCATTGAAAAATATGCAAAGCGCACAGGAAAAGATCATGCTTAATATCATATGAAGAGATCGCAAGACAACACAGTATATTAGAAAGCAAACAGGGGTCAGAGATATCACACAAACCATTAAAAAGATCAAATGGCAATGGGAAGGCCATGTTGCAAGAATGTCTGACAACCGCTGGACATCAAGACTCATAACGCGGTTCCCCCGAGATCATATACAAAAAAAGATGACAAGTTCAGAAGGTATTGGCACCGTGACGCTTGGAAGCGAGAGAACTGGGGACTCTTGTGGAAGACCTATGTCCAACAACGGACCTTAAAAGGCTGATGATGAACTGTATAATGTTTGTGTCGTCCATCCACATTTCCTTCACCACCAAATATTTATTTTTCAAAATATCACCAAAATCGGCTCCCTCAGGCACAAACTTAAACAGCCAGATGATTGCTCAACAATTATTCAACAGCAGCAACTATTTGTTGACCAATGAAAATTCATCTAATTTTTACTTGCTGCTGGGTGCCTGCCTAATTCAGATATAAGCAACCGACAGAGACATTTTAGTTAGTCGCAATTTCCGTTGCCTGGCAAGCTAGTAAGTCCCTGATTTTGATTCGCATACACTCACGATACACTTACATCTGCCTATATTCACTCACACTTGCATACACTCATGACACGACAAGTGTTATTATACATCTGCCTATATTCACTCACACTTGCATACACTCATGACACGACAAGTGTTATTATTCATCTGCCTATACTCACTCATACATGCATACAATCATGACATGACAAGTGTTATTATACATATGCCTATACTCACACATACATACACTCATTACACTGCAAGTGTTATTATACATATGTCTATACTCAATCACACATACATACACTCATGACACAGCGAGTGTTATTATACATCTGCGTATACGCACATTACAACAACTTCCTAATCGACTCTCCTTTGCCCCATTCAACTGATTGACTCTTTCGTTCCAGTCCAACAGAAGATTTCTTAATGCAAGAAGCATCACAATCGTTCATTCTTTCATTCAATCGGTCATTGTTATTATTCTTGAATACATTATATATGTTATATACATTTGTCTATTCATTTAATTTATTAAACTTTGAACAAGACCGAATTTATAATTGTAGACAGAGAGATATGTTCTGCCATATATTCCTCTATGGATTCGTGCCCCTACGAAGAGGTGGCACAAGGCCCTATATATGTTTATTTCTGTATTCTTTTCGTCCCTTAATTGACATATGGCACCTACTTAATCCGATATTGTATTCATCATCGATCATTATTGTGCGATTGTGATTTAATTGAACGTAACAGGCCACATTTATCGGCTCCCTGCGGAGGATTGTACTCAAGTTAAAATAAATGAGATATCAGCACACTATTCTCAGAAATAACAACTTTGTCCAACAGCTACAACGTTGTTATGAATTGCGCTATTTTTAAAAATGATTTGACTGTAAGTTTTAATGAATATTATAAACAAAAACATCATGACAGCAAATTGACATCCATTAAAACCAGAGCTGAAATAAATTTGGCCTTTTGCCAGAATTTGCTTATCGCACGTAAATCAAAACTGTCAATCTAAAACAAAGACAGCATCGGGTGAGAAAACAGATTCTCTATGTAACTTAAAGAGTGAAAGGTATCGAAAATTAAACATAATGAAAATATGGAAAGTCGTTGAGTAAATTACCTACTAAGTGAGGTGGTCGGTTATACTATTAAGTGTAAAATATCTGACTGTCAGTTTAATCCTATCTCTTTTCTTGACCTTTTAGTTATACTATTCTTCGTCATAATGTAATGTCAGTTTACCATTGCCAACCGAACGCTGTTTCAAACACTTAGAGAGTTAGGAAAGTGTTTCCCCGAGTTGTACCGCTGGTAATTGAAGTGTAGATTTCATGATTATCAGGGCAGTGTTCTCACCACAAGATACCAGGGTGGATCACGAAGACCGTTGCCTGGCGTAGTTATTAGTTGAACTTTGATCTGAAATGTTCGCTGTATAATGTTCGATCTATGTGATTGATTGTCACTAATGAATTAAATGCATTGACAATGTAACTGGCACCAGTACAGAGAGAAAAAGAGAAAATAATAATCTACACCTCGCCAAGGATGCCCTCAAGGGACGTGGCATAGCCCTGTAAGTAGGTCCAAAAGTCTCCATGGATTTCCCGATAAGGACATTCCAACTCCTAAGCTGATAGTCGGCCAATGGTAGGCAGACCCCTCAGGGACTCCCCTGGTGAATTTGTGGGGACTCCAGATTGATCGCAACGAAACTGGGGTCAGAATAACTTGACCTTATGACACCGGTTAATGGAAAGGACACCTGTTTCTACACACACGCATTTCTTTGCCCATATTAAGGACCCCGAAACAGACATCGTCAGTCTCGCAAACCAACGTTCACAGCGGTGCACGCATTTCTTCTCAGAAATCACGACACGAGTCCTAAGAAAATCTACAACCGGCAATGGTCGAATTACGGTAAATACTGACTGGGTTTTTCACCTTCATTTTAGCTTCAACTCGAACTTCTATGCTCAGGTTCAATTCATCGTGAACTACGACATAGACACACCTATAAGCTTCATGAACTTATTTCTTTCTCGTGTATTTGTTAATCCACGCTATTCGTGTTTATTTCGCTTGTATTTGTCGTTTTGAGTTCGAATGCTACGTATGTTGTATATTGTTGCTGTTTAAATCGTACTTCGCTTGTATCTGTCGTTTTATGTTCAAATGCTACGTATGTTGTATATTGTTGGTTCTTACTGTTTTAACTGCACTCGTGTATTTTGCCTAATTCGCGGCTTTCTACGTTCAAACGTTATGTATGTTGGTTTATGATGTTTAACTGCACTTGTGTACTTTGCCTAATTCGCGGCTTCATCATTGTATTGCAGTTTTCACGTTGTACTGAGACTTCAGAAAATAAAGATTGTTTATGTACATCAGTAAGAAGCGTCAGACCATTTTCCCTCACGTCGACCGGGCTGTAGTTACATACAAGGAAAGGGAAAATAAATATTTGTTTATGTAAAATAAATGCTTTTGCTTCATTAGACTGTGGACTTGATGTACCAACATATCTATACAAGATTCTGTAAGTATTAAGTTAAAGTACACTCAGTCTGGCAGTGATTTCTCCCTCATATATGTAGTCTATTGGTGATAAGTAATATCGATCTGTTACTAATGCTAGAATCTAAAATCTGTTTGTCTGTAGACAGTAATATCTCTGTGAGAATCTGATATCTTACAAAATCCTGAACAGAGTGACAAAAGAAAGTCTAAAATCGAAAACGCAGAGCTAAAGAAAGTGGACCACTACATCTACCTGGGACAACGAACCTCCGTGAAATCCTCAAAAGAAAAAGAAATCAAAAGAAGAATCAAGCTATGTTGGCAAGCTTTCGACAGAGCAAGCTCAATCTTCAAGAACAAGAACATCCCATTAGTTTTGAAAAGAAGGATCTACAACCAATGCATCCTCTCGATAGTCACATATGGAGCTGAAACATGGAACCTAACCAAAAGATTGGCCCTCAAAATGAGAACTATGCAACGTGCACAGGAGAGAATCATAGTATATTAGAAAACAAACAGGCGTGAGAGATCTCATAGAAGACACAAATAGTCATGTTGCAAGAATGTCAGACAACCGCTGGACATCACGACTCACAACGTGGATCCCCAGAGATCATATGCGAAACTGTGGCCGGCAGAAAATAAGAAAGCGTGACAAACTAGACAAGTTCAGTAAGTATTGGCTCCGCGACGCCCATGATAGAGAGGTCTGGCGAATCTTGTGGAAGGTCCATGTCCAACGACGAGCACTAAAAGGATGATGATGAAACTGAAACAAGAAAATTAGCCATTTGAAACAACTTAGTCGTCTGCATTCTAAAAATGTGTCACTAGGAAAATACCAATTATTTTCTGGACTTTCTTTTACCTACTCAGCACTTTCATACAACTCGATCTTTCATACTTATACCTAGGTTTTTCTAAAAATACTTATATCTCGAGAAAGGAAAATTATCCAAACAATAGCCGGCTCCGATAATGTGTCCTTGCATGTATGGCGTCTAGGGTTAAGTTTCAGATATAGATCTAAAGATAATATTGTTGTTATTTCAGGTTAATAGAAAAAAAAGAGAGATAGAGAGAGACAGACAACATGTCGAAAAAGAATAGCTTTATCCTTATTTTCAGCCATATTTTTCTACAAGACGTCGATGTGTCTGGGGGAGGAAATCGAAAAACGACTGTAAAGTTCTGTGTAATGAGAAATTGGGGTGGATTTGCTAAAGAAAGGCAGAAAGAAAATCTGAGAAATAATTATTTCTGGTGTGAAAATAAAATAATATAAGAAGAAATTCTCATAGAAATGCTATCAAAAGAAACGTAAGAAAACGTGCTAGAAATGGAACCTTGCACAATAAAAATATATTATGTGTTGCAAACCATTAAGTATGGATTAAGTAATAGAGGTAGTCGTACATAAAATGTCTCCCTCCAAAATGTTAATACAGCTGGTAATTGTTTCCAATTTTGATTGAAATAATCAAAGAAATGTTCTAATATATAATAGCATTAGAAACAAATTTATATTTTAAGATATCCATAATTACCGACGAATGTTTACTGCATTCATGTTGGTTGATTCGACGAATTTAAAAACAAAAGGTGACTCACGCATTATGCTATATGCAATGAGTGCATAAAGTACCCGATACATTGCAAAAGGTTTATTTTCACATGAGACCACAAGACAGCACTGTATATTAGAGGAAAAACAGGAGTCAGAGATATCATAGAATCCATTAGAAAACTCTATTGGGTAGGCCAAGCTGCAAGAATGTCAGACAACGGCTAGACATCACGACTTACAGCGTGGATCACTAGAGATCATATGCGAAATTGTGACCGGCAGAAAATAAGATGGCGTGACAATTTAGACAGGTTCATTAGGTATTAGCGCCGCGAAGCCCGCGAAGCCCGCGAAGCCCGCGATATAGAGATCTAGCAAATCTTGATGAAGATCTATGTCCAACGACGGACGTTAAAAGGATGATGATGATGATGATGATGATGATGATGATGATGATGATGATGATGATGATGATGATGATGATGATGATGATGATACAGCTTCAAAATTGACAAAGATCAATATCAATGCTACCAATACAAAAACACAAAAAAATTGAAACAAAATTGAACATTGAAAAGTTATGGAAAAAATCAGAAATAATAAGTGCAACAAATATCCGATACTTTCCGAAAGAAACTAATTTGTAATTTCATAAGTTAATACTAGAGGGTACACTGTGATGGATTATTCTGGTTCAGCTAATCATCCTAGAACATTCACAACCTTTGTTGACGTCATTCGATTGAAACATGGCTCGATCATTAACTGCCAGGTCAGGACACTTGAAGTATCACAAATTCCCAAGATAAAAGAGTTGTCACAAGACATTCGAGAATGGATTATCTCGCTCTATAGTAATGGGTTGGAATATAGGAAAATCTCGAGTCGAGTCCCATCATTCGACCAAGAGTCTGGTTTGATCTTGACGTCCTTCCAAATTTTCAGTTCGTGCTATTGTTCGGAAAGTGATGGTAATGTCAAACACAACCAGCAGAGAAATTCATAAAGATTTGCAAAAAGACGGAACAGTAGTGTGCGAGAACTCTATCAGACGAGTGCTCCGGAATTAAGCCTATTATTCTCGAACACCAAGAAAGGCTCCACTGCTGAAAACTAAACATGTTCAGGATCGTCTGACATTCGCCAAAGAGCACTTGGAAAAGCCTGCGTCTTTCTGGAATTTTGTGATGTAGTCAGATGAGACCAAAATAGAAATATTCAGTCAAAATATGTTGAGTCATGTATGGAGAAAAAGGAACTCTTCGTACCAACTAAAGAACACCATCCCGACAATAGAGTTTGGTGGAGATAGTGTAATAGTATGGGGGCTGTTTTCTTCATGAGGGACTGGTAGGCGTCATGTGATTGAATGGAAGATAGGCAGATTTTGGAGGAGCAAAAGCCTCGAAATTACCAAAACGTTAGTCCTATCCACAAGACAATGGTCCTAAGCATACAGCTAAGGCAACAATGGGATGGTTCCAGAGGAAGAATATTAATATTATGGAGTGGACCAATCAGTTTTCTGACTTGAATCCCATCTAGAATTTATGACAAGAAATACAGATTTTATTCTAAAAAAGGAATCCAAGAAACCTTTCCGATCTGAAAGTAATTTGTCACGAAGAATGGGCTAAAATACCGGCTGCAAGCTTGCAGGAACTTGGTAGCATCATATCATAAGAGACTGGAATCTGCCATTGCATGTAAAGGCTATACAACTGAATATTGAATTATTTTTCAGAATCTATCAGATATCCTTATTTCTGATTTCTGTCCATAACATTGAAATGTTCGATCATGTTTGAACATTTTATTTTTATTTTTGCATTTGTTGTAATGGGGGTACATCACTTTCGTCTACATCACTTTAGTAAATATCAGTTTTGTTTCAATCACTTTGAATCTTTTTCTTCTAAATCGAAATGAAAACCTCGGATCCACCCCAAAATTTCATCAATTCTTCCTTAGCCAATGGCCCACCATTCAACAAAATGTCATTGAAACTCATCGAGGGCTTTTGGAGATATTTGGGAACAAAAGTGATTTTAGGCCAAAGTGATTTAGACAAAACTGATATTTGCTAAAGTGATGTAGACAAAAGTACCGTAACCTGTTGTATTTATATTGGCCATTTCGTCAATTTTGAAGCTCTATAAGTTTGTTAAAATAAACTTTTTGCAAAACATCGGATACTTTTTGCACTCACTGTATTTGCGTTAAATTTGACGCTAAATTAATTTCACTTTGATGCTTCTATTTATTCAAGGCAATTATGCCGTGACTTTCACATTGTGACAATTTGGCATTTCTATAATGAAAGCTGTTTCGGATTAAGTCTTCAATGCCGGAATATGACTGGACACACAGACGTTATTGTGAGGTGTAAAGCAAAGTTTAAAAGACTGCTATATTAATATTAGGCAGGTAATTAGTTTTGTGAAGTCACTTAAAATATGTAACTCGGTCTTGCGGTAAGCATTTGATGTTAAATTGTATTAGTTATTCTTTCCATTGTTTTTGAAATATAACTAGGTTGAATAGTGATAATTCTATGATGCATCTTTGCAATTTAAGAAAATAATATATTTGTTTAATAATAGAGGAGAAGTAACATTTTCAGTATTATATATCGACTCATCTCTTCATGAATTTATGGATTTAATGAGAAAAGAAACAATAATTCTTAATTGTTTAAGACTTCACAAAAGACAATAATCCTTGTGAAACCCTTTCTCTGTCTTACAGTTTTTATAAACCGTCAACCAAAACTGTCACCAAAACTGCCAACAT
>VCCN01005310.1:844019-854703 GCA_006491835.1 Architeuthis dux | reverse complement strand
TTTTGTTACTTATGAATAAGAATTATTTTGTTACTTATGAATCTGTTGATAATATATTGTAGAACAAAAGAACCACAGGTTAATGTTCAGATAATAGAATGCGTTTGCTCCAAAATTGAGACCAGCTAGAGAATGGAAATGGATCCAAGCATTCAATTCGGAGCTCAATGGCTTGAATAGGATTGAGTAATCCACAATAACACGGTTTCTTCTTTAAAAAAAAAAAAAAAAAAAAAAAAAAAAAAAAAAATTATTTCCCTTGAATATGTTCATCACGAACAATCAATGCATTCGTTTCAAAAATATGTTAGCTTTAAACAAAATCACATTATTTCAAGACTCCTGAAGAGACCAGAATGGCTGGTGAAATATATAGAGTCCAAACCCTGTAAAAAAATATAATCCGGTCTGGTAAACTTGTTACTAGATATATTCATAGTACTGTATTCTTTACATCTCCCATAAATTCTAATGTGAGGATAATACATCTGTTTCAAGTCACTCAGAATTCCTATGGAAAATTACTAGTTTAGAGATAACACAAGCAATTATATACTGAAAAGAAATTATTAACTATCTCTGGTAAGAAAGTAAAATTTAAGAACCAACTCACCAGCATGAATTCTTTGGGTCCCAGCAGCACATAAGCCTCAATAATTTTGAGACAAACTTTAAGGTTTTCAGTTCCTAGCTCTTTAAAACAAAAAAAATCATTTTACCAACAATCAAGCCAAAATACAAATTCTTTTTTATCAGGCTTACATTTCATTTTTTAGAGGCAAATTCATTTTTTTTTTAAATTAAAAAAAATACAAAAAAAAAAAAACAAACCAACTAGCTATTAATATAAAACTAAGAATTGAAAATATTCCAAAGTGCGTGCAAATTTGCTAAAGCTTAAAACTACACAGAATTATAAACTCACCATATTCAAAAATATTTTAGTGACATTAAGAGATGGATAAAGAGGCTTAGAAATAATGCTGTCTAAAGTTGAACATCTATATCAATAAATCCTTTCCTTTTGCAGAGACAAAACACTACCTTATACGGATTCTGAAAAAAGAATAGAGCAGTATGGCTAATATTCTATAGAATCAATCACTTGAGATTTCAGATGACCTGACCCCTGCCAAAGTCTTTAAAGGAATGAGTAAAAATGGCAATGCAGATATTAGACTCAGCCAACAACAAATATAGAGAAGATTGTTCAGCCTTTTTTTTTTAAATCTGATTTTAATGGAAATGGTGTTGCTTAAGAGAAAATATCCTGTGGCTTATTTCTGCTTTAATAATAATACTTGTTAGCCAAAATATCAAATTTTTAAGATGGGCACCACTAACGCTAATATTTATGATAATTAAACCTGTAAGTCACACAACCACTTTTTCAATCAACACAGGATCATCAAATGATCAATTTAAGCAGTAGGAAAAGAATCCTAAATGCAAAAGTATATGAAAACTATAGAAAATAGTGTAATGCAACTGCTGTGAGTGCTGATAAAATCTAAGTATTTAATGCACAACTTTTGAATGACAGGGAATATATTGATATAGGCATCAAGAGCCATTAATATTTACAATTAAATGCCTCAAAGAGGAATTCAATAATTTCCTAAAGAAAGTGAATTTGAAGTGTCTATTTGAAAAACTGTCAATTTAGGTGCAAAAGAGGCAAAATAAAATAAAACCAAAGCTTGCTAAGAAGCAATTACACAATAAAGCTGATATTATAATTCTTACCAGGTTCACCGGCAACAGAACGGGTGACAGTTTTTTTTAAACTTCCTATTATATTCTGGATGTACTCCAACAAAAGTTTATTTTATACCAAGAGCATAAATAACCTGTCAGAATGGATAATCTGCACAATTAAAATTACCTTTAATCTTAATATCACAGAGCTTTAAAAAGAATAAACATTTTTGAGATTATTAAACATTTGAAAATTATACATCATTTAACATACAATTTCTTCTATAGAGCAGATTATCTTGTATGACTATCTATAAAAAAAATTACTGCGCAATAAACCTACATATATATCCCTGCAAATACCAGTGCATAAAGTGTTCAAATAGCCAACATATAAAATAGTCAACACACGTTTGCATTTTACAGAGAGAATTTGCTTATGTTATAGTTGGTTAATGGCTATGTAGTGTGCCAGTGAATTAGAAACAAAAGCTACAATTCATTCTCCATACATAAAGTTTGGAGAATAAACCAGACATATTAATGGATATTAAAATCGATGCCCTAGCAGCCAGTACTGAACTAGTATAAACTTGTTATACTCAAGTAACATCTACTGCTGAATTCATGTTGGGAAAACAAATTTCCCTTTATAAATTCATCTTACAGATAAATAACCAATAATTTCAAAGCCTTGAGTACAAGAGCTACCAACAAGTAGCTAGTTTAGTAAGGAGCAAATTATCCAGACTGTATTCTAACAAATACTGATAATCAATTGAAGTGCAAGCAAGATGAAAGTGACAACAAACAGACGATAAGGAAACCAACTGAAATGTTGTGAACTTGAAAAAGATCTTCATTAATAGAAGCAGATAAATATGTAGAGTAATTATTCAATCTAACTTATAATTTCAAAAAAGTACATTTCTTTGTATATTTATCTACAAATTAATGTTAAATCTAGTTATGGGAAATTGCATCACTTAAAATATAAGATTTGTAACAATTTAACATTGATATTATAAAGCAAAATATTTCACAGACGTTTTAACATTGATTCTTTTGAGATTTTTCATTGCTACATCTTTATAATTTTTTGAGAGAATAATGATTGCATTGAATACAAAATTTCTCATGTTAACTTGACAACCCATAAATACGTAAAAATGCCCCGTTCCATGCTTTTCTAGAGCAAGATTTTATTTAAGAAAAAAAAAAAATAAAAAAATAAGACAATATTTTTGTTTTAACTCTTTAGTAATCAGTCACAAAATTATCTTTTAATCTGCATAAAAAAACAATTATATTAGAGCAGAATAAATTCAAGGCTGTCTTACATGTCAGTGAGATTGGGTATCTGGCAATCGGTATTGCAGGACCTAACAGGGCTGCAGTTCTTTTTATAAGTATGCAACTATGTTTACATTAATTTTGATTTTTTTTTTTTTTTTCAAGTATAAATGTATACTATTATTAATTTGGACTAGTTTTTATCTTCATTTTTATTTGCTTTTTATCACAACTGATTTCGAACCATAATCCTATGAGTAAATAGCGTGATCGGAAATAAAGAGTAAGCCCACAGTGGGAATCGAACTCACACCCTCTAGCCAGAGGGAGTCTAGTATATGCCTGGCTGCTTTTAACCATTCGGCCACGGGGCTCAAGGGTTTAAACAGAAGCTGATTTTACACCTTTAAACTTGACTCCTTACAACCGATATTCAACGCTTGATGTTTACATTTGAGACCTAGTAGTCTTTTTAATCCAACGATATTTAATATATTTTTAATTTTTTTTAAATTAATAAGTATTAATACTTTTTAAAAATTAAATTTTACTTTTTTTTAAATTAATAAGTGTTACAATACTTTTAAAAGGATTAAAAAATAAATAGTTGTATAAATGTATAATCTAAATGGGCATGACCAACATTTTTTCTTTTCCGTTACAAATGATACTATTTGGGGAGTGGGGAACCTCAATATAAGGCTAGATAAAAATATTAAACTTTACAGGTGAAGTATTTTTGTTCTGGTAATTTTCCCCTCACATAATTTGTCTACCACACAATAGGTAATCTTTACAATCTTAAAGTTTCAGATCAGTATATATCACTAGACATTACTGGTTCTAATATACTGAGTTTATGTGCTGTATATTTAACATTCAATCTATGATAATCTAACAAGGAATTAATGCCTATTCAAGATATTTTCAAACTCCTGATAATGAAGATATTGAACAAAAAGAAAAAGAAAAAAGAAACAAAGCAGCCAGAGTAGGCCATTGATTCTATTTAAAGAGATGGACAAGACAATATTATAAAGTTTGAGGTTTCTGATCTTAAAAACCGATCAGTGCCACACCAAATATTGTCTTTCCTAGTCACCAACATCTAAGACATACCTAACATTCTCTTCCCAGTCACTGACATCTGGGACATACCTAATAATGCTGGCATAGCAGTGAACAATTCAAGGAGGTCAGGTGTGAGAACTGGTGAATTGTGGAGGGTCTCAAGCCAAAGATCAAGACCATCTTCTTTCAAATAAACATGGAACTGCTGTGTCACATCAGTGCTAAGGCGAATCACAGGAATCAAAAAATTATACAGCGTGTTGCAATTTGTGCCAAGACCCTAGAAAGACAAAAAATAAATAAACAATGCATTTATTTTAGGACTTTATGAGTTGTAATTCTTCCTTATTTTGAAGACTAAAATAAGATTAAGACAATAAGTCCATAGCCCAATAATGAAAAAAAAATACCCCATTTATTTTTCAACAATCTCCTTCTTTGTCAATGCACTTAACATCGAAGAACTGGTAGAAAGAAAAACAAAACAAAAAAAAAAAAAAAAAAAAAAAAAACAAGAACAGAGATCACATTGATGTATATATCAGTTACTATACCAGAATTCTTATATTTTTTTTGTAATAAATTTGAATTTCAAATGTGTTCCTTATTATTTTCACTTGCTTTCTTTGAGTAACAAATACACAGCAACAGCTGTGCAATTATAAAATTAAACTAATTCTTAGTATAAAGAAGTCTAATTATACGTAAAATAAAGTTATTATTTGAAATTATTTTTTGTTGCAACTTAATGAATGGAAGGGAGGTACTAGTAATCTTGACAGAAGTGGAACCACTGACATAGATCAAACATTATACAGTGGTAATTTCAGATCAAAATTCAGCGAAGAACTGTCAGGCTACAGAGTTATTGATTCACTCATAAACTTGAAGATAAAATTCCTGCATATTAGACATGATATTAATAGTGGCTACTATTTGTGTACCTATCAATGGACATGAAGTATGGGGTCATTAAAAATCATTTGTGCAGGGTAAATTATTTGCGACAGTTGATAGAACTTAATTAAACATACAATTAAGATTAAAAGAGATAAAAATCTACAATAATAGTGATTCTTTAAATATTTTAACCTCATTTACTCATCACATTTATATAAATATCTAAACAGCCGTAACATGTACATCAGAAGACATACACCAATACACAAGACAGAACTACATTCATAAAAACATTAATGTTAAAATTTTAAGGTTTGGTTTAATTTTAAAGTTTTAGAATTATGATAATAATTTTCAATATTTTTCATAGTTTATTTTTTCTTACAGCTCAAACAAAGTTTGGTCCTTTACAATGATTCTTTGAGGATTTATTTTATGTCTACATGTTCTGCTATCAACCATACAATGTTGTAATCCGATCTGTTAGCCTAATCCGGTAGCAGCCGGACCTTGAGCAAAATAAGTGCATGGATGGGATATTCAGCCACTGAGATATTTCAAATACAGGCCTATATTAATGAATTAATAGCTATGTTGATCATATCTTTACAAATAAAATTAAAGAGTTTATAGAAAATCTTTCAAAGGGAAATTGATTAAATCAATAAACATACAAACCTTGACCAGCCGAATAAGAGTTGTAAGTATAGCACAACGCAACATGTTGTGGTCAGAAGCATGTTCCCACAAAAGCGGCAAATATAATATAAGCTGGTCAGCATATGGACGGATCTGGCAACCAACACGTTCAATCACAAATGATATCACATAAAGAACATGCATCTGGAAAAAAGTAAAATAATCTGATATAAAAGCCAAATATGTAAATTAGTATGTTTGTATGATGTTTTGTTGTCTGTCTTGTCCACTACCCAACATCTCCTACACTTCATAACAGATGGGTCAACATGAAATTGTACAGAATTAAACTGGATAATAAAAAATGAGATATGCTGTTTCCATAGCAACAAAGAATACAGATCAAAAATCAAAAATGTGTCAACGGAACGCCAAAAGAGACTGTCTTTCTCCTTCCTTTCAGCTTCTTTTGATGCAAGCCTACAGTGAGGAAGCAATTGGAAGGAGGAAGCAGTTGCTAGATTCTTGGAGATGTTTCTGGCCAAAAACTGGCAAAAAAAAAGTCAAAATGGCTCAAAATTTAAATATGGCCAAACCAAAAAGTTCATGGTTAAATGCTTTTTAAAGAAAGCCAAATTTGTCAAATTTGGCCATCAACTTTATTTTGTAATGAAATAAGTTACATTTTTAATAAAATAAGTTTCCTTCCATGGACTCCTCCCCCACAACGCACAATATCAGTGGTGACATTTTGTCTTAATACTTTAGGTCCAATCACCCTTTAAGTCTTAGTTGAGTTGAGACTTTCAAAAAACTGAAAATTAGGATATGAATAAAAAAGAAAATGACCTAATAAAATCGCTTTTGGCTCCTTATTGCTGTTCCATATATAAATAACCATCTTTTTTTCCGGGTATATGCTAGTTATATATTAAACATTGCAGAATACAGATTAATAAATTTGTTTTTGCACATGTGTAGAAGAAAAATTAAAATCCAATTAAAGTTTTATTATTACTATACTTTTTTGGCAATCCTTTTTTTTATCTTATTGTTACTTTTTTTTATCACAATTTTCTAGGTTGAATACGTTCGACCATTAAAGTAGTAAGAAAAAACCAAGTAGCTTCCGACAAGACAAACTCACATCCCACATGCCAGAAATGGGTGATGCTTTAACCAATTCTTATTTCACACTACTCAAACAATCAGAGTATTCAACCTAAAAAGTTGTGATATAAAAAAAGATGCAAAAATGAATGGTGAAAATAGTTTATGAGCTCAAATGATTTGAGCTTATTTAGAAAACTGGACAAGTAAAACCTAAGATAGAAGGTAGAGAGTTTTAAAAGGTTTTTTTTTTTGGTCACAACTGGTTTCTATTAAAAATCATCTAACAGTTGTTTCAGGCCTTTCAGTTTTGTCACTATATAAAAACCTACAGGATACATGATTATTTATCATCCACAGGGTTTTGGATTATGTGAATTTATTCAAATAAAAACTTGGGACATTCATTTGAGCTGAAATTTAATAACCTTTTGAGCTATTAATTTTTTTAAATAAATACTTTTTAAAAACACTGACAGAATCCTCTATTCTAGCATAATACATATACATTTCACGAAATAATCTGAGTCATTTCAGAATAAACACTCACCAAAACAAAATTAAAATTAAAAAGTAGTCATAAAACTGACCTTTGTATCACATTCCTTGACTTCCCTCAGCAGTTGGAAAAGAAGGCTAAATGAGGGGCTCAGATACTGAAAAGAGAATTAATTTCATTGAAGGTAAATGTCTACCATTAGCTTTACTGTATGGTCAAACTGACCAAAGAAAATACAAATTTTAGTCATCAGAGTTACATTCTACCATAGTCACTATTAAGGTCATTATTTTATCTTCAGACAGCAACTAAAACAATTAGTAAAACTGGTTTTCCCTAATTTCCTTTTCTTCAGCTGAAAAGATACAGAGTGAGGGAATATACTTTCTCCATAACAGATAACACTAATTCAACACCTAACATCATATCAAATTAAATTGCTATTAACTAACCCTTTATTGCAGGATCTTTAGCTGATCAAATATTTACATCAGTTGTTTAGAGAATGAAGGACCTGTTACTTTTGTTTCTGGAATTTTTAGAGCAAGGGTCAGCAACCTACGGCTCGCAAATAGATTTTGATTGGCCTGTGAACAAATATTGTGATACTATGCTTATTTTTTTATGTTTTAAAATGTCTTCATGTTTTTGATTGAAATGATTTGAGACAAAATATAACTAGATGTAGTTAAATGGATAATTCCTGTATTTCAAGCATTTTTATGGCATTTATTTGGCCCACCGTCCACTCATTAATGCGTGATCTGTCCCCAGAGGCAAAAAGATTGCCGACCCTTGTTTTAGCGTATTGAAAACGTTGATCTGTTTACTTTTTTTTCTTTCTTTACACAAAAAAGAAAAAATACATGCTATTTTCTCTCAGTAAATACCTATATATGTATTCTTTGCTTTTCTTGTTTCACATTTCTAGCACATTCCATTTCAGTACTTGCCATAAAAACTAAGAAATTAATTTTAGAATCTCAACTCTTTCATGCTTGTAGGTTTTTGTACACATTTCAAGTAAATGGATTTTTTATTTTTATTTTAACGACATATCAACCAATCTAGGGTTATTTAACATAAAAAATAAACTATGGTGATCAAATTTTAAGAGTAAGATTATAGAGTAGCAATCAAGGTAGGATGTTTTAAGTTGCTATTGCAATATACAATAGAATTATAATTTTGAGTATAGATGAATTTTAAAGTATGTTTAAAAAATACAGAGAATTCTATTTGATGTACAAAATTGAAAATATAATAGATACTTACCGGCAAAAACTGTTCAGTATTAAATTCAAAGTCATCAACAGGTAAGAAGAGTTAAGGATATAATTTGTACACGTATCATGAATTCATAATCTGACCTTAATTTTACATTGTGTGTAAATATATAATGGAATAAAGACTTTACACAATTTTTAAACTGGAGAGTTACAAGGAGTAGTTATTTGTTGACATTCAACTAGTCTGGAGTTGACTTTTCTACCGTAACAAGAACAATCCTCACAAAATTTAGGAGAGTAAAAATTAACATACCCATACTGTGATTTGAAACCACGACCAAGTGATTGGTAGCCTGGTCTCTTACCAACTGAGCTAAATTGACAAGTTTTACATATCTACAAAATTTATCTTACAGATACGCAAGGGCTTATTTCATTCTAATAAATGCATTTATACTAAAAACAAAATATATTTTTTATTTATTATATATTCAATACAAAAGTTGCAGTAATCATCCTCAGTCGGAATATAAGTTAGAGTGGAGTTTGTCTTTGCAGCAGAAACTTTACAGAATTATTTACATTAGACCAAAACTATATGACAGCACAATACCTGGAAAATAAATAGCAAGAATGCAAGCTTAAAGATCCCTCAATTTTTCTTTATGTATTTCAATTAGCCTGGGTATTAAACAAGAATGAGTCTAGTCTGGCAGAAGGCCATTAAGAATACCCAAAGTATAAATACATGGTACTGTTAACTGCAGACAACAGTTCTCCATTTTCGCATTAATGCAATGTTAGGAAAGCAAAGTGAAAAGCCTTAATAAATAATCAGCTAACTTCAAAATGTACAGAGTTACTGAACAAAAACGCTATTCATAATCGTAAATTGAAAACTAGTCAGCAGGTTTTCATTTGGGAATAATATTTCATCAGTTTTACTACTTTTCTGCTACATAATGATTACTCGACAACTGGCCAAGTTGACATTTACCAGATATAATAGTTAGCACACAAGGCAGTGCAGTGTCGAGTTTGAAGTTGTTTGGATCAGTGGTTCTTGAGAAATCTAATAAAAACAAACAATTACAGATATTTCTTCAGTTTCTATGAATTATCTCCCTTGACTTCTGCTCTTTAGAATTATTTAAAGATATAAAATATCTAAATTAGCAACACTGAAGAGAACCGAAATATTTTAAAGCCACAGTTTCATACAAAAAATTATTATACATATGGCAGGCTGAGCCACACACCATACAGTCATGGCCCCTTCCAAACATGCACCTTTGGAACAGCAATTGTCCTAGTTATTTCTAAATGGTCTCCATTCCTGCAAGATGCAATAGACAAAATTTAGTAAGTGTAAATTTAATATTAAAAGGAGATATAGCAATTTATTTACTGCCCATTGTATTTTTTTTGTTCAGCAACAAGCTGTTAGATTAGTTTCAGGGCACAAGGTACTTTGTTAGACGAAGGAGTCAGGCAGTCAGACAAGTAATCAAACATGCCTGCTAGGGAGCAAAGAGTTAATAGACAAAATGTTAATTTGACAAATAAAACAACTGGCATACATCAGCATTACTATTACACAAAGCATCACATCAGCATTACTATGTTCCTGCAATGATTTTCTTTGTGAAGTTTCATATAGAAAGGATATCAGTCCTCAATGTGTTGGCAGCTTCAAGCCGTACCACCAGATCTTCATCTTCTTGTAATAAAGGAAGAATGGCCTCATACAAGGTTGGTCTCAATGTCACAGACAGTTTAACACCAACCCACTGACTGACCAACCATATCACACGTCGACGCATAATTCGATAACTAAAAAAAAACAAAAAAACATTTCCAACATTAACAGGAAAACTCAAAATAAGGAAAAATAAAAATACAGTCAAAAGCATCATAAGGTTTGTTTTATTTTTGCACCTTCCTCAAACTATGAAAAAATTATCCATGAAAAAACTCTTAACTGTTTTTACTACATGAATATGCCATGGCTCAACAAAGTTCCAAGTTTCCGATGAGTGCATATTTTTAATATATCTTGAAGTACATTTTTTTTTTTAGATTTTATGAAAAAATTTATTTCATAGGTTTTACTTTAACAAGGTGGATAATTAGCTATATGACCATAGGCTTACGAGCCATCCAACTGCCACCCCAAATTCGGGGAGAACCGTGTAAGGTTTTGGGCAAATCAGGCCCTCTGGATTAGGATTATTTACGTATGAAT
>VCCN01005310.1:828897-843890 GCA_006491835.1 Architeuthis dux | reverse complement strand
TAAATAATCCTGTCATTTTTTATGGTTACTAGCAAGTCTGTTAGCGCTGGGTTTTTCTATACCTGTTTGGGTTTGTTTTTTTTCTTTTATTACTTGAAAATTTAATGAAATCTAGGTTATCCATATATTAGTTTCTCAATATTTGTATTACATCTGTAGAGTAGCAAATGTGTTTCATCAAATTCATTTCCTCTCACATTATGAAACAAACCGGTTGTCAATTTCATCTTCAACTGTAAACACTAACTTTTTTCCCTTCTCTTTCCCCCCAAGGAACTCATTTCAACGAGTGGCGCTCGTAATATGCAGATCCTTACAAGTGAAAAAAGCTTACATTTGAAATCTTAAAAAAAAAAAAAAAAAAAAAAAAAAAAAAGGAAATTTTGTACTACAGGCTTCCCCCAGAACAAAAAGAAAAGTAGGTGTGTATTATGTTTGTATATGAAATTTTCATTCATACTCAACAATGACAGACATTTTAATTTCATTACATTAGATTTTCAATAGGTGTTGCATTTTTATAATTTGGATTGAAACAGCAAAGTGAAATTATTAAAAACAAACAAATTATTATAATTACTTCGATAATCTTTGTTTAGAAATAACTTGGTACTTACTTTGTATGTTTGTTCTGTAACTCTGGTATCAAATGACTTGTGAACCATTGGTCAAAGTCTATATCATCAAAAAGGTCGAAAGATGCCAAACCAACAGCATTATAAACTGAAAAAACAACAAAAAAAAAAAAAAGTTTTGTAACAATATTTTTTATTAATTTTGACTAGTTTTTACGGTCTTTATTTCCAATCGCGCTGTTTACTCGATGTAGAATGATAGTCCAAGTTAAAGTTGTGGGGAAAAAAAAGGGGGGGGAACTAAAAATTAAGATGACGGTAAAAAGTCAAAATTAATAAAAAAAATATCAATATCTCTTTAGTCTAAAGACCACAAGTATAATTATTTTTCAGCTGTCTTATGTGATCTCTGAAAATTGCACTAGCCTATATCCTTTATACAAAAGGATATCATTACCATTACCCCTCATTCATAGAATTCAAGAAAAATTACACTATTGAAAAAAGCAATTGCCTAAACTTCTGAAAAGTCTATGTGCCAATATACTAGAAACAATAGTGTCTCAATGAATGGTTTCTGGAAATTGTTATTTCCAGAATTGTTAATCAAAAGAACTAGACATTAATAGGATGAGCAGAGACATTTTGGCATGTATTCTATGTAATAAATTACATAATTTCTATTGTACCCCCTACAATAGGAATCTAACTTTGGTTAGGAACAAATGATTAGGCAACCCACCAACTTCTGAACATAGATAGTAAAATGTTAATTCATTATAAAAATAAACATACATGTACTTAATGTAACAATACTTCTTGTTCAAAGTATACAAATAATCTGCATCACAAAATCTGTATTCTAACTAGATCATCAAATATTCTTTTGCAGTTTCTTATGAACCTTACGTCAAACCAAGTATTCCGTTTTACATATCTCAAGAGAAATCTAGCAATTCAAAAGAAAACAAGATTCCTTCATCTAGACAGAGAAAGGGACAGAAAAGTGTCTTTGTAGCAGCTTACCAGCATCTTTGCGAAGTATCGCTGCCATATCTTCAACATCACAGGGACCTTGGACATTACGGACCATTTCAAGAAGCACAGGAGCAAGTGTACTATGGAAGCATTTGAACAATGACAAAAATAATACTTCCGTGCATGGCTGCAATAAACAAGAGAATAAAATATTTGTTAAACTAGGTGCCAGTCAAAGAAAAACCAATCTTTCAAGATATCTCAATTATGTTGTATACTGAATAGAAAAATAGGTTAAATTATATTTCAAGACAATGAATAATAAGGCAAATGTTTTAAGGATGAACAATATCACTAAAACTAAATTTTGGTTGATTTAGTAAAAGAAAATATTAATCATTCAAAGTTCAATCTAATTCATACCAATGATTGGCAGAAAATTGATATTAACCCGTAGAACTCAAGCGGCCAGTATTTCTGCTGCCACCTAGAAGTATATATACCAAAGCAGCCAACATTTTGGTCAGGGATTCACCAACCGATTTACTGTGCATTTTATGAAAATTTGACAAAATGGCTTGGAATTTACTGACCCTGAATGAAGTTTTGGATACGAGTTCAGACGGTGAATCGATTGAGGATTCCCACTGATATATATACTTCTAGGTAGTGCAAACACAAGAAAAAAAAAGTAAATTAGGACAGGCTTTTATGTCCAAATAACATTTATTTAAATTATAACTACTAACAAACATTTTTTACAGGCTATTAAATAACAGCTAACATTTTTCATTTTCAGCAATAGGGTGTGGGGCATTCAGGGTTCAAAGGGTTAATTCACTTATAGTTTGATAGCATTCAGGGTTCAAAGGGTTAATTCACTTATAGTTTGATATCCTAACTTAAAATAGCCAATCCTAAACTCAAAAGAAACAATGGAGGTTAAGTACTCCCAATTCCCATTAAAAAAAAACAAAAACAAAAACAAAAAAAAAACTCACTATTTAAATCACAGATTTTGCCCACAGCATTATTTTTTGGGGCCCGCAGCCAATCTAGGCATTTATTTAAAGTCTTACATAATTTTTCTCAGAAAGTCAATTTTATAATTTATATTGTAAAATTACTATAGTTTTGGTTTCACAAATCAATAATATAATAATTATAATACATCTTTTTAAGTGAATATGTGGCCCAAATAAAGATGTAAAATGTCTTATGTGGCCGGTTAGATCAAAAAGGTTGCCCATGCCTGATTTAAACGGTCACTAGACATGCCTCAGCTAGAAATTTACAAAATATAAGAAAATAATGGACTTTACATGCTTCAAATAGTTTCCTGTAACTTTTTTTAACATTCACATAAAGGGCATTAATCTGACATGATAATGTGCATACGTTTTCCAAACCTAAAATCCTTTACTAACCTTTAATGAGAATTTATAAGAATCTCCACCTTCATCTTGACCTGCAGAAGAAACAATTTAAATTAAATTAAAGAAATTCAATAACTTTTTAAAATTCCTTCCTTGAACGGACCACTCAGCCTCAATTAAAATTACAATAAAAATGTCACTGTTTGAAACCTAATAAGATTGAGGAGTGAAAAAAAATTTAAAAAAAAAAAAAAAAAAAAAAAAAAAAAAAAGAAAGAAATTATGGTTTAGAGGTTATGTACTATTTCAGCTCACACGCTTAAAAAATAAGTATGCTAAAAATCTTACAAATATACCAATATACTACACCCATCACATTATGATGGCAATTGATAGAATTCTTCAATTGTTATATATGCTGTGTGTATGTACCGCAATTACATGACAATTGGCCATTGTATGAAGTTGACATTTGCCAGATATATTAGTCATCACAGCGGTTCAAGAAGTTTAGTAACAATAAATAAAATTTAAAGATCATTTTTCATAGTTTCTATAAATTATCTCCCTTGACTTCCACTGTTTAGAATTATCTAAATCTAGATATAAAATATCTAAATTGGCAACATTGAAAAGTAGTAACTGTTTTCGTACAACGGATAGAAAATTATTTTACATGACAATTATGGCAGGCTGCTCCACACACCATACCTTCCTAACATGAACCTTTGAAACAGGCACTGTCCTAGTATGATAAAATTCTGCAAAACGAACAAGTAGTTGGGTGTTATAACAAGAAAGCAGGTGTCTGCCACTAGTTTTCTGAACATAAATGTTGAAGACTGGACTGGACTTTTACATGTAGAACACTGAGGCAATGGAGTTGGTTTCAAGTCGTTTTTGCAGGGGGTCCCCCAAGTTAGAATTAGTCTCCTCTTGGTATTGTCTTTATATGATAAACCTGTTCTGAGCTCCACTCAAAATTAGTAATGTCAAAGAAATACAGAGATCTTCCAATATCTTATAATTGATTGAATTGATTGATTTGATTGATTGTTTTGTTTAATGGCACATCGACCCTTGGTGGGTCATTTAGTGCCGTATTCAGTAGGGGGAGAGGGGATCCCATGTCCCCGTGACTAGAGACTTGAGGGGGGAGAATCCCAAATCCCTGACATTGAGACAAATGCCACGAGGACCGGGATAAAGTGGGGGGAGGGTGGGATCCCAAAAGCTTCTCAGGACGTAACCTGAGCATACTAATGGTGATCGCCTCCTGACCAGCTGGTCAAGATACCCTGTGCAACTTCTCCCAGGACGATACCCAAGCATGCCACAAGGACCCCCGAAGGGACGCGTTTCTCTGAACTTCGAGGCCATGGCGTTTCGAAGAACAGATACTACACTTTGATCTTAGCCAAAAGGCTGCGAAGCGAACCTCCAATATCTTATAAATAAGTGAAACAGTCAATACTTGTCCCTAATGAACTTTTGGTAACAGCTCTTTACTAATTGATGATAATCAAGATGGTTAACTTGTGGGGTGTAATTCTTAACATCATAAATCCAATTTCAGCATCTCTACCATGAAGCAATCAAAAGAAAAATGTTATGGTGATAATTATGATAGCTCCAAGAAAGCCGACTAGTTTTGTCAGCACTTCTTAAATGAGAAGGTTCTATAATAAACCCCACTTAAGCCAGCCTAGACTCAAACACCAGCACATGGGGTCTCTCCAAGGGTAACTAAAGAGTAATACAAAGCAGCTGTTGGGGCTCAACTAATAATAAGCCCTCTATCCTCTGATGTCATTTCCCTTTAGCTCTTCCTATAAATAGGGCAACTCCCTATTGCACAGTTCTCACTTTCAGTTGACACCATTTGTGAAGCCTTTATACCCTGTATCTCATCAGTATTAACCAGCGTAGAGCAATCAAATTCTCCCTTGACAACCCACAACTTGTGTGCCATATCCTCGCCGCCGTAAACTTTGCGTATCTAACCCTGATCCCGTTTTCAATAATACAGCCTTGATCTTCGTTACCTTTCCAGCCAATAGGAGACATCCACACGTGGACCTAGATGTCTCCGTTCAGTTCTTTCCTTCCACACTGGACTACAACTAGTAACTACTATTTATTATTAATTACCCATTCTATTACAGAACTTTATCAGCATTGATACTGATAACTTTAATGCTGTTAAGTTCACAAAACTTACACAGCTTACACAGATGTACAATATTAACAATGACTGATTGAATTATAGTAACCTCACACACATACAATCTTTTGATTCATTGATACTTACAGAATATTTCAGGATCTGATTCCCATGCTTGAAGATCATCAGAAGACAGCAGAAAATAACGGTTAATAAGATGATGACAGATTTCTGTCAATGTGCTAGGTGTGAAAAACTCCATCTTTAATTTGTGCGCTTCAACTGTGGCAGGATTTACTTTGTCAGCTTAACAAAGAAAAAGAAATGAAGACAGTATAAAAACAATGAATAACAAAATTATTTTAAAAAGTGATTGCCAAAAGTATAAACTGTACCCTAATGTCAACTAAAAGTTGTATGGTTTTTAAGTTTGTGATTTAATGTTATTTGCTAAAATAATTCACTATTATAATAGATCCATCAATACAGACTTAAAACTTCCTTAAAAAAAAATTTTTTAAATAAAAAAAAAAAATCCCAAAACTAAAATAGATAATTGACAATACACTTAAATGTGAATCCTGAGAATATTTGAAAATTATTCACTTGTAAATACATGCTTTGCTAATTAAAAATGTTTTTAAAATTTAATGAAAATCTTGTCTTATTTCCCAAATCCAGTAAAACTGCAAAAATAAGTTTCTAATGAAATAATGTCACCAGTAGGATAGGAATGAATTACAAATTGATTTCAATCAATGTAGTTCTTTCATTTTCCATGATGAAAAAACAATATCAAAACTTTTCTCAGTACCCAATATGACCTAGAAAATCAACTGTTCAGGTTTCCTTTTATCAAAGAGTAATAAATAGTCACTAATGGAATAATGACTAGTAATCTAAAGAGTTTGAGTCCAATCTCCAACACAGCAAATACAAGAGTACAACTGCTTGTGTGGAGAGTCAAATGGGGTACATTTAATTTCTGAGTGTTTACCATAGTATAGAGACTTATATATAATATAATAAGCGCTAAAGTTTGTTTTGAAACAATATTGCCATTCTTTGCTAGATTCTTCAGTTTCGGCAAGGGAGGTCCAGTGCATCCCAGAATAAGACATGAACAAAGAAAACCCAGGTCCGGGTTCCCTCTGAGGTAATATCTGATGTAGCATCCTTTTTTATTTTTTACCTCTGTCAACAAAGTTGAAAAGGTGTATGTTTTTGGTCACATCTGTTGGTTCACATTTTTTCCTGTCCACAAGATATCTCCAAAAGATCTAAATGAATTTCATTTATATTTTCTGGAAAGGTGGACAATAGGAAGGTGGACAGCACTCTGAGAGGGCAAAGGAAGAACTGATTAAAAGTTCAATGAATTTCATTCAAATTTTCTAGCAGCATTGACAGAGGTATGCCCTCTCAGAGTGCTTTCCACCCTTTTTAATGCACTCTGTCTCATGATAGTTGTGACATTTGCTTATAGAAATCTCTATATAAATGTAACAACTATAATGGGACAGAGGTAAGCTAGCATGCTTCAAAGAATCCTATATTTGGAGACAAGTGTAAAAACTTCATCTTTCTACCAACATGAGAGTTGGACTTAATAGAGATGTGGAGATGTCACAATACCAAAGAATTGTGGAATTATCACAGACACATCAAGAAATGCTATTAAAGGTTTATCCTAGCCTCTCACACGCCCGGGCACTGCAAGATGCTAAAATTCAGACACGCAGGCACTGGCAGAACCTTAATTACAATTCCCAGTCAATGGAAGATGCTAAAATTCAAACGCCCAGGTGCTGGAAGATCCTTAATGTAGACGCCCAGCACTGATCCTAAATTCAGATGCCCTGGAACTGGCTGATGCTAAATTCTAATATCCAGTCAATGTAAGATCCTAAATTTTAGCATTGAATTACATAAATTTGTTAAACTAGCAGGGCTTCCCAAGGAAAAAAATAACTTCTTGCTCAACCCAGGCAGGATCACGCACACTTCCGCCTACAGTTTAGCATCATTTCTTCGCTCATGTTGTCAAATTGGAAGTTTCTATTTCCAAGGCAACGCCAAGATACACTGCTACTTTTTTATTTTTATTTATTAGAAAAGGTTTTTAATACAGTGAAGTGAAATTCAAAACTATTATAAAAACAAGACATGTTGAGCCACACTATCATTTTCTGACAGATTAACACCAATCTTAAAGAACCCAATATTTCTGTTTGCACAAAACGTGCCTTTTTTGTTGCTCATGAAACTATGGACAAAAAGGAAACATTCTGGCTTCCATTTCTATAAGATAATTGAGCTGTTTAAACAATTGGTCTCTTACCTTTCCGAGAATCAATTTTGTAGCTATCACTATGAATGATACCTTTCAAAAGATTCAAACAATTCACAATGAAATGAGGAAAGAGAAGACCTAAAAAAAGCAGAAAGATAAAGATATAAATATAAAAACAAAAATCTGATCAATAATCAATTTCATTAAATCTGATAAACATTTTATAAGAAACAAAATACTTTAGCTTTTTCATAAATGCTAGAAATAAAATATGTATAAATTACCAATGGACATTTAAAAAAAAAAAAAAAAAAAAAAAAAAAAAAAAAAAGAAATGCTGACAAAGATCAGTCCTAACAAATTAATTTGCCAAAAATAAAGCATATTTTGGGTGAACTACCATAAGTTCATTTGTGTATTTCAACTAAAAGAGAAACTGTTTAATAGTCATAAATATAAAGAACTACATTATCAAATCTTTGGCCAAGTAAAACAGTGTAGATTACTGAAGACCTTAAAACTGACGATATTCTTAAAAACTGGTACTGAGTGCGTTCAACTGGCCAGATTTTAAATCTAGTCTCTAGTTTTAAAGCAGTCTTAAATTCAACACCAAGAATAGTTAAAATATTCTACACTAATCTCCAAAATAAAATCTGATAGTCAAATTAAATATAAAGACAATTAGATATGGGTTATTATTGTTGCACTGATAAGAGTTAGTGAACAATGATTTTACTGATTTTTTTTTTTCAAAACTACACAAACCAGATGATCAATTTACCTTTCCCAGTTTCTGTAAAATTATAACGAGCCACAAACTGTAGCGCAGTCGGGATGAACTGAATGAAGGAGAATGGATGGACTTCCAACACATCTAACAGCTGAAAATGATAAGGGTGAGAAAAATATGAGATTCAAATAAATAACTTACCAACTACTAGACATTTAAAATAAATTACAATTAATAACACTGATCAGATGGTTGTATTACAAACTGAGTATTATGAACCAATGCAAATATATTCTCATCTTTAAAATAAATCTTGTTTTAATATTCTTTCCAAAGTCACACAAAAAAAATAAAAAATTCATAAATAAAAAAAATCTTGAACAGATCAAAATCTCTTGAATACTTCAGTAGAAAACTATTGTAATTTTGGCTCATGTTTCCCCAAATATTTTACTGAATTTTCTTTTAAAATTTCCTTGTATATTTTAATGCTATAAATAACAGAAAGACAAATACTGTAAAATGCTTCAAATTAGTGTCAAAACTAGTGTTCTGTGAAAAAAAAAGTTTTTAAATTAGTTTTTTTTAATGTTTAAATTTCAAGAAAACATTCACTTATTTAGAAATTTCACATTCAATAAACAATCTTTGTAATTTGTATTAAATTTTACAAAACTACATTGAGTGAAGGGTGTGGGGGAGGGGGTGTAAAGAATCAAACACAACATACCACTTTGCTCATCAGCAGAATTAATTTCTCACACTTATCCACCATTTGTCGATTTCCCCACAGACTACGTCCTGAATAAATAAATAAAAAAAAAATTAAATAAATAAAACAAAAATAAAAAAAATAAAAATTGTCAATGACTAACTTACAGCATGCTCAAAAATTCTACATATAGTCTACCAATCCAGTATTAGTGTTTAGGAAAATATTTTAAATGTAAAGCTTCATCCAAGTGAATTAGATTAAGATTGGTACCACTAATTCAAATAAAAAAATAAATAAATAAAATTTTTAAAAAAAACTTTAAACCAGGACAAAATTCTTTGCAAATTCCTAAATTCCAAATATAAGTCATAGATTTATCTAAAATATACTAAATACCAAGGCAAGAAAATGCAAAGCAATTTTATAATTGCTTTGAGAAAGATATTTGGAAATTCAACTCACGGCATTCAAGAAGGGTTTCAACCCGAGTAAAAACCAAGTTGATGAATAAAATAGCATCGGAATGAAGCTGCTGATCCCTAAATCCAAAACAAACCAATTTTCTTAAAACTGAAAAGAAAGAAAAATTTTCATGTAAACTGTTTCAAGGAAAGCAAAAAATATCACCAACAATATAAATTTAAAATCTCATTTACACACGGGAGAGAAGGAAAAAGGGGGAAAAAAAAAAAATTACCTTTGAGAATCAAAATGCACCTCTCAATAGCTTCTAACATCCCTTCCTCGTACTTTGAGGCAAGCTGCAGAAAGGTCTCCATGTGCGTATTCCACAAGTTCAACACAAATGAGAATAAATTGTCTGATACCTATAATAACAGTAAAGTAACATTTAAGCAATGATGAAGTGGATTATATCAAAACATTAAAGTGTTGTAAATAAAATTAAATGCAGTTATAGTCTTCATTGATTGTGCCCATTTGTAATATTCAAAGCTTTGAAAAAAACTGTTTCACTTAGAGATAAAGATTGAAATTGAAAAAAAAAAAAAAAAAAAAAAAAGTCATACAACTAAGTATACCAAAATTACTATAATAGTGCCCTACAGTTACAGAACAAAATTAAGGTTATCAAAACGTTTACTAATATGAAGTAAAACTTTTAGGTCATTTTAAAGCAATTCTGTTTAATGATTTTCAAGCAGATTGATCTTCAAATATGTCATGTATTAACAGGCATCATTTACTTCTAATTCCACACATAATAATTAGTAATGTGCATTTGTCCTCTTTCACGCTTACTCATCAGTGACATAACTTAGTAAAAATGGAATTTTATGTTATGTTAAACTAGATAAATTGTATTTTTACATAATTTTACCCTCAGATTAGTTTAATATTCAGGAAATATTGAACATAAACAAGAAAATGCTTCACAACATAATGTTTGATATTTTATAAGTACAATGCAATTGCAAAATTACTTATTGCCGTCATTTGTTGATGGCAAGGACAAACTAGTTTATATATAGTAAACAAAGGTGTCAAGTCTTATCTTGCAAACCAGTCAGCAAAACATGAGTATGCATTGATTACAAATTGACATTTTCTTGGAATTATCATTCATAAATTTATGACAAGTGAACAAGGAATTTAAAAATAAAATGGACTCTTTGATAGTCTTCTTAGTGCTCTTTCAGAAAGCTTTTGATTTAACATACAATTCACTATAATTATAAATTTGATATTAATAAAAACTTCCTGAAAATATATTGTATTTGAGAAATATATAATTTCCCAATTATAGAGAGAATAGCTGATTAAACAGTGACAGGAGCCATTACTACCACATATGTCAATCAATTTACCCAAGAAGAGAGGCTGAACATGAAAAATTACATGCCAGGCTGATGCAGGGTCAAACTCCATTCCTACTTCTATTCCAACTAAAGATTACAACATTTGCATTGTATATATAATAAATAAATTCATAAGTATGTAAGACTTGTCAGTTTGGCTCAGTTGGTAAGAGAGCCGCCTAGCAATCACTACATTGTGATTTGAAATCACGGTTGGGAAATGTTAATTTTATATATCTGTTTGGTTTAACATGATGAATAGACAAACAGTGAAGAGTTTACTCCCCTAAATTTGTTACTGGAGTTGGACAAAAACTCACTTCTTCAAAGAGCTTGCGGTCTGCCATGAGACGTTTTGAAGCCAACGACTTAATAACATGATGCAGTACGAGGAGAGATCGTTCTTGCAGCAATCGATCATTGCAGCGTACCACCTGCAGCAAAGTGGGGATTAGCTCAGGCCAGTACCGCGGACAGTCCATGCGAGCAATCTTGCCAATCAGCACAGCCAGTTGGGTGGCCACCTGAACAAAAGAAAAACAAACAAAAAAAAAAAACATTACATGGTTCAATCCGTCTATAAGTGTACATTCACAGCAAGCAAAATTAGTTAAAAAGAATAATAAAAAAGCAGAAATAAGAAAATATAATCATTAACTTGTTCAGATAAAGTATACAATTAACCCTGAAAAACATTATTGAAAAAGATTATTTTCTTTTCTGCAAGAATTTTATCTAACACAAATGTTTAAGAGCAAATAATCAGTATTTCAAATAGTTAGAGGTTTTTGATAATTTTACCATCACAAAAAACTTCAAATAGAAACCAGTGAATTCCTTTGTAAGTTATCGCCTCTTTCACCTCCTTATATATCTAAACCCTACTTGCACATTTACGTGATATCAAAACTATTAACCTAACTTACCTGTGGCACCGGTTCATTAAAGCTATCAACAAGGCGTTTCTTCAACGCATCTTTTTCTTCTTCAGCAATGGCACTGAAATGAACACAAGAAAGAAGTGTAAATATATATACAATAGACAGCAAATGAGTATTCTAACAATTGGGTTTTTAGATGAGCAAAAAAGCAATGGATAATATTTCATATCATGAATGGTTCGTTTTCAATCATAAAAAGGATTATAAACAGTATAGAGTAACATTTAACATGTAAACTTTGTGAACCTGACCATTTGTAAATCCAGTATATGAAGTCAAACAGACACTCAAGGCTACAATAAGTTTTCTTATTACTACAGCCAGATTTCCAAGTGTCATTAAAAAGCCTCTCCCCACTCCAAACCCTTTTGTCAAGTTTTTTTTTGTCTAATACTAAACAAGAACAGTTTAATATATTCAATTATAAATAGAATAGCAAGTACTGTTTACTTTTATGAGTACAAATTGTAAATGATAGCAACTATTAAATAGTAGTACGGTCAACAGTATTGCAAAAGACAATATTAACCCTTTAAGTGCCAATGTCGCCAAATTGCAACCACACAATCCCACTCAGATGATATATACGAAAATATGGGTAGAAATCTGTGCATATAACCAATAGGTGGCACACAAATATTGGCATAATTCTGAAGTAAAATACAGCAGTGATTCTATTCAAATTTTTGCTGTAATTTCAAATTCTTTGTAAAATGGTAAATAAATTGTACTAAAGATTCTGAAATCCAAGATGGACACCACCTGATGATGTCATCATATGCAAATTAGGTAATTGTGCCATTAATGATCATTCGATTTCTCTATTCTATCATTAACCATTCTCCCTCTTTAGCCCTTCAAAAAAGTCAAATTTATGAAATTATTCTCAAAAAATTCTCAAAAAAAAAAAAGAAAGATTTTTTATGTTGGTCATTAAGACCAACATAAAAAATCATTTTCACTTGTTAGTTTTAAAAATGTATATGTGCATCTGGATAGTTAAATGACCAGAGTAAAATACTAAATCATCCATAATCAAGAAAAATGGGAAAAAAAATACCTTTATTTTGTTAAGCTTTTACTAAGTGTTAGAATAACCAAACAATTACCATGTTGGAATAACCAAACAAACATTGCCTTTAATTATTATTCTATTACTAGCTTTACTCCATGTTCTTGTTGCTTTTTATCACAACACTGGGTCAAATTCTAAGACCACTACAGTAAATAGTACAAATTCATCTTTATCCCACAAAAAAAAAAAACCCTTATTTCCACAAAGACTTGAAATTATACAAACATATCCAATAAAATGTAGATCTTGCACTTAAGACAGCCATCAATTTAATATATAATTTGACAATGTTCACCAGTGCTGCAAATTGGCTTTCTTAGAGTTTATGAGCGTCATAAAAACTTGGAACAACGGAGTCATAAGACATTAAATTTCATTTTTTCAAATACCCTCACATTGATCTAAAGAGCATTGAAAATACTAAACCATGATCCCAAACAGAAGTATATCACATTACACTGTTGAGTTTCTTTGTACATATTTGTTTAGCATGTAGTTCCTTTTTGGTCTGTTTTTTTTTTTTAATGTTCAAACTGATGTAATATCAAAACTTCTACATGTATATAATACAGACAAAGACACTTTAAAAGTGTTGTAATATATGAATAAAGGAATATAAAGTGACAATTATAGAAAACAATAACAATAAGCATTATAAAGCAGTAGATATTCATAAAAATAAAGAATTACATTTTTAGAGAAAGTAGAATGTAGTTATTTAAATATGAACATATCTTCAAGAAACATGAAATAAATTAAACCAGTTCAAAATTTTGGAGAAAGACCTCAACCCCCACAAATTAATCTAAATAAAAAACTAACTACTGCCATTGATTTGCTTTTTTAAAGACTTTTCCACATTTTTCCAGGTCCTAAGCCAGCAGGGTTTGATGACTGACAACCACAAATGAACCCAGAACAAAGAAATCTTTTAGGAAATCAAAACTCAATGTTAAGATAAAACATTCATACAAAGTTTTTCCAGTAATTTTTAAAAATCTTTTACTCAAATCCATAGCATCCTTATTCAATCATCAAAGTATTTTCTGGCATTCTATGACCATATCCCACCTTTCTGTTAGAAATGTGTATTCCATTATAAAAGAAAAGATTCAGCTTTTGATTCAAGGAATTTTAATATCTTGAACTTGTTAGAACTGCTGACCAGACCAGGAGTGTTGCATGGAGTGAAACAAGTGATAGTCTGAAGTTGGCTGGTCTGGAGAAGACAATACATATGGAAGAAATTCCCATCCTAGTTCCATTATCTTACCTCATTTGTGGACAGGCATTTGGATGCAGAAAAATCATTGATCGACTTCTTTCCCCAGAAAAGGTATTTCCTGTTCCATTGCCTCATTCAAATGAGCCAATTGCTCATTGTAGTATTGCCTAGTAACAGTTTGTCCAGGTCCCAACAATTCATAATAAATTCCCTTTGAATCCCACCACACAAAGAATTTTTCCTCCCAGCAGATTTCATTTGGGTTGAGGTGTTGAAGGCTGTCCGGGATCTAACTACTTTTTTGGGGATTCTTATAATAAATCTATTTTTCAACACGAGTGTCCAAAAATATCTTTTCTATGTCAAGCAAGAAGATGCTTTTTCCATGAATTTAAATGGAACCCATTTTCCTAGCTTCTGAATGTCCTACAGTGCTTAGCTTCCACTGCATTTTTCTCCAGATTAAACAGTAAACAGTGTCAAATGTGCATTTCATATTCAGCCCTGATTTTTATCATAATATAAAATTATCACATTTCCACAAACAATTCTTAATAGTATGCATGCACAAGCAATAAAGAGCTGAGTAAACATAAAGAGACACTTGAAATATTCTGCAGAAGATGGAACTTAATACTTGTGCATTATGCACACTACCAAAATAATTCCTGATTTTTCCCAAAATCTGAAAATAGTAACAATCCAAAAGAGAAACTGATATTTTTATTAATAAGAAAAAGAAAAGGAAAAGAATTCTGCAGGACATTTTTACTCACTTTGGAGCGTTCCTACGCCAGTAACGCTCAATGCCATTTTTAAAATATAACACAGCCAACCATCGGACGTTAAAATCAATGTCATGATTCTGGAAGATGGTCTGAAAGGAAAAAGAGGAAATAAATTGAGATTAAGTTTCTATATTTAAGGAATAATTGATGATTAATTCTTTTTGGAACTAGAAAGCATTCAGAGAGCGCATATCCCTGCCAATACCATTGTCAGGGGAAGTAATTGTGCATAGATCTGCCCTAAAAATGAATCACTTCTTCTGTAACCAATAGCCCATCCTTTCACAAAATTTCATAGAGAACTTTGAGATAT
>VCCN01005310.1:809733-822924 GCA_006491835.1 Architeuthis dux | reverse complement strand
AGTAACTGCCAAGAGTGATCAAATGAATTCTCAGTTTTGAGAAAAATTAATTTTTATGTTTTTAGGCCTGCCTGAGGTTGCACAATGGCACACATGCAACTGCTGGCCCAACTGGTGGGGTATGTGCCCCACCCCTTATTTGATTTCATGAAATCTCCATAAAATATCATTTGCTTTCCAGTGTCAGATTTAGAGTCCCCCCTCCTCCAGCAAGTCATATGTTTGTATACTTCATTACATCATTAAAAGAAAGTAGAAGTGATGAAATTTTGAGATTAGATAGTTATCATACCACAAATTATTTAAACCAACATCCTCATCTTTGTTTTTTGTTTTTTTACCCCAATGTTTTGGCCAGTGAAATCACTAGTCCTTAGGTATATGCTATATCTTATAACATTCAGGGAGATTTTAATGGAACCCTTCTTTATGCTCACAGAAACAGTGTTATATCTCCTTGTTCTCACATCTAGTGTCAACCTTAAATCACAACCATTTTTTCTTGCCAACACCTGAGGAAGGCAGGAGAATGCACTGGCCAAAACAGTGATTAAATTAAAAGATGATACTGGTCAAAGTAATTCACAGAATAAGGGTGATGTAGAAAATTCCCAGTATTATACTTCAGTAGTATCTTCTGAACCATCAAAGAATGTCTTTACTTTCATCTCTACATTTTGGGCAAATGATCTTTCCCAGTCATCAGATCCTATGTTGGTTTAGACTTATATTTTCATTTTGAACATATTCTCAAATTATCACTAACTCCTCACATATAATGCAGATATTCACTAATTACAATTGAGTTAAATTGGTTACTCCAATATTTGTCCTAAAAGTGATATAATCCAGATTGGTAGAAAGTTCTAAAAGCAAAATCTTATACCATTTGGTTTAATTCTTTTGTGAAATCGACGCGCGAGAAATTTTAAAATCTGGCAAAAATGAGCATATTACTCGATTTTAATAAAATCTTTGATATTTATTTATTAAAGGACAAATTTTAAAAAATATATTTTCCATTCCAAATTTCAGAGAAGAACAATTTCTTCATGATTCCTACCCCACATTTTATTAATTTGATGATTTATTTTATAGAATCATGCTTTCCTTGATTTTTTGATTAAAAAAAACTTTACAGATATATCTCTCGAGTTACTAATTATGTCTATCTTTTTTTAGAATAATATCCAGGAACTGCTGGAACAGCACTCTGGGATTAAAAAAAAAAAAAAACAGGAAAATTAAGTAAAATAATTTTTTCAGCAAATTTTTAGCTGTATTCCATTAATTATAATTCAGGCTTTAGATCTGTGAAACTAATTTTTTCACTCAAAATCTACTTAAAAAAAATATCATTTTTATCAATTTTGAAATCTATATTTTTTTTATTCTTTCTATATCGTGGTTCAACTGAAACATAAAAAATATTGTAACAAGAATGAATTAAATATAGCAAAATGAAATTTACCGGCTGTATTTTTCATATATTTTATTCTGTTTTTGTTTGTAAATGACAGCTATTTCAAATTATGGGAGCTTCAAAAAACAACATACCTTTTTTTGCAAAGCACAGCTATCGTGCATATTAATCTTGTTTATTTTTTCCACTCAAACATGTGTACTGCATTGTCTACCATACATTTAAAATCAGGAGTCGCTTACATGCTTGAATTTTTTCCCCCATTTTTGTTCATACCTAATTATTATTATTGGACGTTATGATGTCACCAACATGTATGATTATATGCTTCTGGATAAATTGTACAGGTAAGTATAAATATTTGCCAACAAAAAATATTTTGATTAGAATTTTACGTGATAAGTGATTAGCAAAGAAAATGACTCGATATTTTCACACCAGAACATAAAACAATTAGCATCTTAAATGCAATGTCAATAATGAATCTCTGAATACCTTCTGCAGAATCTTTCATCCTCTTTATTACATATTGCTAGAGTCTGCAATCAATATCAGATAAATTTTCACCAGTCCAGACAAATACAGAAGTGGATAGCAAGAATCATTTAAAACTTCTGAATGTTTACAATGCCATAATCTAATTAATAAGCCACATTTCCACTCTTATGTAACCATCCAACAAGTACATAGTCCTACATTCTAAATATATTAGGTGCCAGATGGCAAATAGTACTATGACAGTATAATCACAAAAGATTGAGGACTGGCAAACCTAAGCTTAGTATATTTTGAATAAAAGTAACAAATCCTGAAATGATCAAAGGGCCAATAGGCAAATAATGTTGACTGAATTGTTGACAATCTAGAGCAGTGGTTCAACGTGGGTGCTAGCGCCCCCTTGGTGGGCATTAGTACGTTTCAAGGGGGCATTGAGGTGACTAAGGGCCTTAAAGGGGCATTTGAACTTCTACAGGGGGTGTTATGGAGATTCCATAAATATCTATAATTCTAATTTACAAATGGCCTTTGTTTAGTAGTATCTGCTTACAAATGAGAAGGAATTAGCATTAGGCCGTTATTAGATGCTAATTTTGCCAATACAAGTAAGTAACAAATTGTTTTGCTTAATACCTTGTAGTGTTACTATTATTCTATGAGTAGACATTTAAAATTATTTCCCTTGCTGTTTTCAAACAAAAAATATTGTATGTATCTGAAGTCACTTTGAAGTTCAGATTGATGTGAATATTCCTGACTGAATTATGAATCCATTCATTCGCAAGGTTGAAGACCAAGACAGGAAGAAATCATTATGTTTACTCATATTACAGGGGGTGTAATTATAATTATGAGTTGGGCTGATAAAAGTTGAGAAACACTGATCTAGAGACAAATGTGCATTGATTGCAAACATACAAGCCATATTTGCTGAATTGAAACCTATCTACTGGGTAAACAAAGGGCTATAAATTTCACGTTAATTTTTTCCCCAAGTGCTTAAATTGGTTCACCGACTTTTCTGCACAAGTCTCAGTACCCACAACTGAACGCCAACTTCGATGCATGGACCAACAAAAACTATGGAATTAAAACAATTTGAGATTCTTAAAAAATTTAAATTTTAATTTTTGAGCCAAATTATTTTAGTGAATTAATTTATTTCTGTAGTTCAACAAACTACAGAGATAAAATGATTTATTACAAAAATTAAAATTATTTTAAGTTGGCAGTATGAGCTTGTAAACAAACTATAAAACTACTTATTAAAATGATCTTTTACTTTGCAGTACTACATTTTATGGGTGAACAAACAATTCATTACAAAATATTAAGATTATTTTCTACTTTGCAGTACTATATTTTAAAACAATTTATTATAAAAATTAAAACTATTTTTAGTGTTCGAAGGTAGTCATTATATACATATACACACACACACACACACAGTAGTAGTCATATTATAACAAATACAAATCATATGGCAATATATATATAAATTCGGCACTTCGAGACATGTTTTCATTATAAGTTGCTATCCGCAACTTATGAAAACAAAAGTTGGAATAAATAAATAATAAATGAATGAAAACAATTAAATGAATTGTCTATAACATTGAGAAGAGCCATCATTATTCCAACTTGTTGTTTTCTAAGTCAATGATAGCAACTTAAAAAGAAAACACTCAATTCACCCATAAAATGTAGTACTGCAAAGTAAAAGATAATTTTTATGTTTTAATGAATAGTTTTATAGTTTGTTTACAAACTCATGTGACCATACTGCGACTTAAAATAATTTACTAAAATAATTTTTGTATCTTAAATTGTTTTAATTCCATAGTTTGTTTTTGCTCTCCTTGCACTGAGCTATCATGTACTGGGTTATCAGAGCTAGGTAGACCTGCATGGAGAAGTCAGGTCATAACTAAAATTAGTTGTAAACAGTCAAAGTATATGCGTTGAATGTCCTTGTTTCCAATCAATTCACTTTCATAAACCCAATTTCTCAATATCGAGTTATATGGAAACATTTTTACTTTGCATTCACTACACTTAGTACTAAACTAAGTTACCCACCTTGTCCTAGACAAAATTATTGCATAATTACAAATTCACAACAGATGCTTTAACTGAAAGATGATGTCATAGGGAGACTTCAAGCATATTTTTTATTATTCACAAAATTTGAATTCATATTCTTAAAATTGCCCATGAGAAATATGTGGGGGTCAGAAATAACTGATATCTTAAGAAAAAAAGAAAAAAAAAAAAAAAAAAAAAAAAAAAAAAAAAACCACCGTTCTCTGAAGATAAAACTCAACTACCAATCGCTCAGTATAAGAATTTAATAAAGCAATTCACTCAAAGAATAGACTAACAAAACAATTACAAATATTGGCAAAAACTTAAACTACCAAGAGCTTCTTGACAAGACCTGCCGTATACAAACTTTTATCACCTCTGATAATGGTTATAGAGATTAAAATTCTGTTTATACTTCATTTTTAAAAACATCATAATTTTATTAATTTCAGATAGACTCAAAACAAAGGAAGTATTTCTGAAGAGAATGAATTACGTACGTTCTTGGTTTAAGTAAATGGATATCACTTCATAAGAAAGTTGTTTTAGCTTCCCTATGTCTAAAAGAATACAAGATCAACTAAAAACAGACAAACAGAAATCAACAATCATGAATTAAATCTAGAAACTCAAAGAATGTTCTGCGTCATAGATTTGAGCCCTTTCGTTAATAAACATATGTCAGAAATGTGAAACCCTCTGAAATAGAACTAAAAAGCATTTTGAAAAGAAAGAAAAAAAAGGTTCTTAAGCTGATGTTATATACGTGGAGTTGGAGTTGAGCAATGAATGATTATTAAAAAAATTAACACAAAAATGAGGCAGAGAGCCAAGTATTCCACATAACGGTGAAAAATGGCTGTAATTTTTTTCCAGAGATCCTCAACAGGGTCCAAGATACGATGTTTAAAATCCACGTAAAAATGAGCTCTAAATAATTAAAAAAGATAGTGAAATTTAATCCAAGTTCGTCAAGAGACTTTTAAGACACTGTGTCGGTATGTTTTTTTAGTTAATAAGTTAAAAATGCTTTGATTTATTTCTTCAGTTAAAAACAACAAAAATGGAGGGAAAAATCCAATCAATGTATTTGTTTTATCTAGTACCAAATTGTATGGATTATATTTAACCTTATAAACCATAACGTGGTTAATTATTTGTTCAAAAACAAAGATTGAATACATTTCGTGGTCACTTGGGACTTAATTTTTACTATGATAACATAATACGAAGAAGAGCCTGCGGAGTTTCTGTTTTAATTAGAAGTAAAATGAGTTTTCCAACGCAAAAACTACCTGAATAAGAGAAACGTTGTGTTAAAGCATTCACAGCCGCACGTGACCAGCTGAGAATGATTTAGAATTGTTTTCGGCAATTCTTCGTTTTGTGAACGCAAAAATTATAACCATTGCATTGTCGAAATCGACTACGGATGCACAACAGGGCAAAAGCAAAGTGACGCAACACAAACCGTACAAATGACTAATTGTAAAATAACGTTTGTAAAGAGTCTAAAAAGGCAAGAACCATCAACCAAAGAATAATAGAATTTAACTACGTACTACTACAACAACAAACTCCCAGAATTGCGATTAAGCACGATGGGTTTTATATTCATTGGGCATCTGCCAGACTAGGTCTGGATGTCAATTTCTTTCCAGCAGCAGATAGAATAACTGTTAAATATAAACAAAATACCAATTTAATAATAAGTTTGTTTTTAGTGTTTAAAGGGCGCTATTTTTATGCCGCACGCACGTTTTTTTTAAATACCGGACACACATTGACGCTGCCTGACACACGTTGACGAAATATTTCGATAAAAGAAAAGACTATACCTGACACACGTTAACGGAATATTTAGGCGCTACTTTTTATGCCTGACACTTCCTGACGGAGGCAGCGCCAGTCATAAAAAGTACCACCGGTGTTTAAGCTTAAGAGTTTTTAAAATAAAGACAATAGAATCCATGTCAAAAGAACGCAAACATAATTGGAGGGAAGGAATCACAGGAGTCAAGAAAAAGTGTCAAAGAAAGAGACATTCCCCAGTTTAATGTCCTTTTTCAAATGGAAAGGTCTTTTATATTTAAAACAATGAAACTATTGGACAGTCCAATAATTTAATAAAACAAAGGAAGGGTACCACATTGTACCCAAATTGTTCATCATTTTAAAAAGTTAACGCTTAAATAATCAATAACAAAAATGTGTACATATACTGACTGGATCGTAGTGTTAAAATTGCAAAATCATTTTTTAGAATAGAAAAAAGTACTAAAGAGATTCCCTTGTAAAACAGTAACTTTTTTTGCTGAGGTATGAATTATACCTGATGAGTGAGAGCAACGTAATAAACACACGTGAGACGAGAGAAATAAAATATAGAGCCACAGTACCGGTATACGACATGTCATATCACAGATATATTAACATATTTACAGCATAGAAAATTGGCTATCTTTTTATTCATAATTTCAGACAGAAACATAAAGGGATCATTATATTTCTCTTTCAACACAAAAAAAAAAAATTGTACTTCACTTGTATAAAATCTACTTTATAGCAACTCTTCCAGAAATAAATGATGACTTCATACTTATATGCGCAGGAGAATTTAAAGTGAAATATACATTATTTTAGGTAGCTGGGATTTAAAATCTAAAAATGACATATCCAGATTCAATAAAGTTTAATAACATCTAACCAAACAAACCGATCATCAACATCAAGGTTTAAAAAAAATCTGGCTAAAAAGAGAAAGAGGAAAAAAAAACAAAAAAGAAAAGGTCAATAGGTTTTTATCTTACTCCAACATGGCTTCGTTCGCTAGCTTAAAAATAATGGTCGTTATTAATGTACTAAGAAATATATTGCAACACATTAAATAAATCAAGCCGAACGTCAATTTTTTTTATTAGTGGTAAATATACTTACTGATAAAATAGTATAAAATCCAGGACTAGTTTCCCACTGTTTCAACTGGTGTACAGCCGGTTTAAGAATGTCAGCATTCTGGCTGCAAGCACTGGTAAGGGTGTGTAAGACGATGGGACCAGCACTAGCCAGGTCCATTTTTTTACAGCAATCCCACTCTACCAATTAGTATCAAGAATTTATCAGACATGAAATGTTGGTAAAATAAAATCGGTGCATTGATACAGAATCTGGCTTCACAAACACTGGAACATCATTATTTTAAAATCGTTTTACACATATACACACTATAGACATGATGACACCATACTACCATAAGCCGAATTCCTTCATGTTCTTTTCCGCAAAAAGAAAGATATGTTGCAAACGAACAATTAACATAAACTCATACAGTATCCGAATGTCTCAAGTTTAAAAAGGAAAAGGAAAACCGTTTTGAAGTGTACAGAAGAAATATTATGCAGTCTTAAATAATTAAGTGTAAAAATCTCTTTTTATGAAATTAGGTAGTAGTGTTGTTAGACCATTGATATCTTTTTTTTACGTAGAAGGGAGAAATACATTTTTAAAACCCGTTATTGTTCAGGACAGTTCCAAGTTAACATTAAAAAGGCAGAGGAAACTGTCTGCTGTCTTTTTTTGTTCAAAATATATTTTGTCGCATCAAGTTCAACAATTTACACTGATTGTGCCATTTTGAGTTCATTCATTTTTACCAAATCCGGTGAAGGATAGGACTAAGGACCGACTACTCGACAACCAGATTTCGCTCTCATCAACCAGTGCTCGACAAAACAATAAAAGTGACGATGTAAATATCAAAATCTGTTCCTCTGGTCGTATATTCGTCTGTTGTTGTTTTTTTAACTACAATTTTTTTAATCCCTCCAAGTTATTTTTTTCACATGCTGCAACATCTCTCAGTTGAGAAATTCAGAGGAACACATGGTGGGTTTTCCATGAGACTTCCGGTCGTCAGCAGTAATAATAGCGTGCGATTTCATCGAACAAGCATTTCACAGGTCTTTAACCGAACATTAAAGTATTCGTCCCTTGATTATAGTTCTGTTGATGTTGATTATGATGATGGCTACTAACCAAATTTAAAAATTGGATTTTACCCAGCTTAAAAATTTTAATAAAAAATATTAAATTGAATAAAGTTTTTAACATTTTCGAGGAGATAAGTGAGAGTAATTAATGTAATTAATGCTTACCATGAAATAAATAAATCAAGTTTCCATTCTCAGGGTAACAATATATATGAATGGGTTTTTTATTAGAAAAAAATAAAAGTAAGATTTTCATCAGTAAAACCTCAATGAAATATTAAAACCCAGAGAATTATCTTTAAGACAAAAATCTAATTAAGTATGCAAACTTTAGGCTTTTTATAATTATTTTCTTTGGCATGAAAGTTCATGCAACACCTTTTTTGTCACTGAAATAAAGGAACATTCTAATGGTTAAAAATTAATAACAGAGTATGGTTACTATGTAAAAAGAAAGCAAGTGAATACATGATTTTGTTGTGTCTCCAAATGCTTTAGAACTATTAGGTTGGTGCAAAAATAATTGCGTTTTTTGTTATTTTAAACTTTGATGCTTATTTTGGAATAAACTATTATTTAACTATGTTCATGGAATATACCATTTTAAATGTGAATTTCACTCTATTTATTTAAGCTAGACGTTTTCTTTTCACTATTTATTCTAGTTTATTTGAGGCTGTCAAATCAAAGATGGAAAAAAGCAAATTCGATTAATTTTGTAGTATGAGTTCAAAATGGGACGTAAAGCAGGGAAACTGCTCACAATATCAACCAAGTATTTGGTCATTGGACCATCAACGAATGTACAGCTCAACATTGGTTCCAAAAATTTCAAAAACGGAAAAGAAACCTTGAAGATGAAGAGGGTCGTAGACATCCTTCTATGATTGACAACATCCAATTAAGGACCATTATTGAGGCTGACACACAAAACTACTGGAGAGGTTGCAGAGGAATTAAACATTGACTGTTCAACAGTTGTTCGATATTTGCACCAAATTGGAATGGCAAAAAAACTGGACAAATGGGTGCCAGACAAATTAAATGAAAATCAAAAAATTTGCTGTTACAAGGTCTGCTCTGCACTTCTTTTGCACAACAAAAACAATCCATTTCTTGATCACATTGTGACGAAAAATGGATTCCATACAACAATTGACAGTGTTCCACGCAGTGGCTGGACAGAGGTGAAGCACCAAAACACTTCCTCAAACCAAGCCTGCATCAAAAGTCGATAAGTGGAATCATCCCCTATAACTTCTTGAATCCTGGTGAAACCATCACAGCAAAGAAGTATTCAACAAAATGCACCAAGAACTGCAACATTTACGTCCAATATCGGTTAATCGAAAAGGACTAATTCTTCTCCATGACAATGCCCAACCATATGTCGCGCAAATGACCGTGTAGAAATTGAATGAACTAGGCTACAAAATTTTACCTCACCCAGCTTACTCATCAGACCTCTATCCGGCCGACTATAAATTCTAAGCTGAGATATATTGTTTTAAAGTTGATGGCGTAGGGTAACCAAACTGTAGAGGATAATATATGGCAGAACATATATCTGTGTCTACAATTATAATTTACATTCAGCCTTGTTCAAAGTTCAACAAGAGAAATGAATGTGTATGTAACATATATAATATTTATTCATAGAACAAATAACAATGAATGAACAATTGTGATGCATCTTGCATTGAGAAGTGTTCATCAGTTGATTGAAACAAAAGAGTCAATTGAATTAATGTTCTTAAGAAGTTGGAATAACACTTGTCATGTAAGTGAGTGCACGGCCATGTCAATGAGTGTATGCATATGTGTAATAACACTTATCATGTCAATGAGTGTATGCATATGGTGTATAAATCAGGGACTTACTTGAAATGTCTGTTAATATGCTTGGTGCGTGCATTTGAATTGCATGTGTAGTTATGTGAGTCATAGAGCCGTGCCGAACAGGCACAAGACTGCGACTGCAAAATCTGTCTGTCGGTTTGTTTATATAGGAAATAGGTAGGCTCCCACAGGCCTTGGATTTTAGATGTATTTTCATTGGTCGAAAAATAGTTGATATCTAAAATAATTGTTGAGCTGCTGTTGCTGAGTCTATCTGAATTATGTGGTTGTTTGAACTCGCGCCTTTTTCTACTTTGTTGGCGCAATTCTTTGGAGCCTATTTTGTTGAGATTTTTGGAGGATAAATGTTTGGAGGTGAGATCCGACAATGGTGAAAAACCACAATTATTTTTGCACCAACCTAATACATCTATGAACAAAGGTAATCAAAGAAAATCTCTAATAACATGAGGTTTTGACTGCTTATTACTGAGACAGAAAAATTACTAAAGAATTTTGTACAAAAGATTTTTTTTATTTTAATGCTTTTATCAGTGTACCTAAAGTACCTACTTTGAATATATATTAAAAATTTAACAAATTCTAGAGTTCTTAACAGTAAAATGCAACATTACAATATTACAAATTTTGTGAACGTAGCACTATAATTATAAATTTGCTTAAATAGAAAAGCATAAATTTATGCAAGAATCATATTATTATTATAGGAGAGAATTTTGCAATGCAGAAATTTAAATAAAGCTGACGACAGAGACTGTTCATTTCTATGTTACATTACAAAATTACAAGTTTGTAAAAAATGTCATTTAAGATTTGGTTTAGCAAACCCGAGTAATTTTTTTTATGATAATGAATTACTTCTTTTTTTTACTATAAATTAAATAAATAAAAATATTGCCTATTTTATCAAAAATATTATTTCATTACTATAAATAATATAAATCAAGATATTACTTGGTAGTATTTTCTCATTATACCTACAAAAACTTTTACAGGTATATACATGCAGACCTTCTATAACAAAAGCAATAACATTAACTTTATCAATGATGATGAAAGCTAATTGTCCCAAAACAATTCTTAAAGTAACCAGTAGGGAATACCAATTCACATGAAAGTCTTTTATTAAAATTAGAAACAACTTTTTCCAATCCACCTGGGAAGATGTGAGAGCTTACAGCTACAATACTATAGTTCAAAGCTATGAGGCCACTACTATTTCCAGTGAAGGATTGAATTAAGTCATCAGCAGGTCTGAGCTGAACACTAATTTTACTTGTTCGAATTCATGCTGACATACTGGAGACTATTCACACTTTTAATCTTTTTTTGAGCAGACAATTGAGGGGGCTCTTCACATCATGAAGCACAAGCAAGAATACATTGTAATGACTCACTATTTCAAGTTTAGGATTGTCCAGCCAAATCATGAACTTACTGACCAACATATCTGCATTATCTAGTATGCTGTCTGGCTTCTGATTAGACAGTCCTGATTCTAATATCAATAGACGACTTTCATGAGAATTGATATTTCATCCAGTTACCTATAAGATATTGATGAAGTTAGACTTCTTTCTTATCTTTTATAACTAGCCTATATCTGCAAATATTTCTGTAGGCATAATGAGCTCACAGATAGATCCTACCTTTCATAGACTATATAATGAAAGTAGGCATAACAATTTCTACAAATGGTTAACTGCTTTTCAACGATCAAATAGATCAGTACAAGATGGTCAATAACAATTCAGAGTCTATTTTTTAAAATCTATTTTTAAAAATCTTTTAACTACTCTGAGTTCCTGATTCAAACTTTCAAATGCCCATTAAAATATCACAAGATAATATATTCAGCTATGTTTCCATAAACAATTCCACATTTCTATAATCTACCATTCTAGAGTTATAGCACTGGGAGACAAAAAATATATATATATTCAAAGAGATAAAAACAAGTATCTTATCAATATGGTGAGTGTAGCCATATTATCTAATAATTTCCTTATCATCGGAATTGTTTAATGCCATATCTTTTGTATAACAATCCCTCTGTAGCTGGAAGCCACAACAGATCATATACTTATTGTCTTTTTATATTTTACTAGGGCAGTGCCCAATCCAAAGGTGCACGTTTGGAGCGGGCCAGACTTTATGGTGTGTGGAGCTGCCGGCCATAATTGTCATGTAAAATAATCTTCCTACCGTCGTACAAAACTATAGCTTATTTCGATTACTTCTTTTCAGTGTTGCCAATTTAGATATTTTATATCTAAATTTAGATAATTCTAAACAGTAAAAGTAAAGGGAGATAATTTATAGAAACTATTAAGAAAGATCTATAATTTTTATATTTTATTTATTTTTATTAGATTTCTCGAGAACCGCTGATTCAAATAATTTCAAACTCGACACTGCAATGTCTTGTGTGCAGACTAATATATCTGGCAAATGTCAACTTCATACAATGGCCAGTTGTCAAGTGATCACACACACACACACAGATTTCTTTTGTTATTAGATGCCATATTTTGTCATCTTTGAAATTCCCTTGTTAACAAAGATTGGTTTTATCAATTAATTAGTGTGATATGCTAATTGATCATTTAAAGAGCTTAAAGCACAATCACACCAGAGACTGATAATAGTATCATCATAGGAATAATTTCAGCAAAATAAAGCAGATTTATATGAAACTCACATAAAATCATAAAAAATAATGGGATTATTTACATATGGAACAGCACTTCTGCCTAAGATCAGAGTATCTGAGCACTCTGCCTAGGATTAAAGTGTCACTCTTCAGCACTTCTGCCTAGGATAAGGGTGCAGTATTTGTATGCTCATTGAAGTGTTACACACACAATTACTAGCTGAAGAACCTGTCTATGCCAGGTAAAATAAAGGATTAAAGCTTTCAGACTTGTAAACATATTTTGCTCCACTTCTGATCCCTTAAGAGGAAAAATGTTTCTCTTCACTTCTGATCCCTTAAAGGTGAAAAAAAGTTTACCTTCACATTTGATCCCTTAAGATGGGGGTCTTCCTTTACTTTTGACCCCTTAAAGGGGCGAAAACTTTCCCTACACTTTTGACTTCTTACAGGTGGAAAAAGTCTCCCTTCGCTTTTGATCCCTTAAGATGGGGAAAACATTTTTCCTTCACTTTTGACCCCTTAAGGGGGGAAAAGTCTTCCTTCACTTTTGACCTCTTATGGGGAAAAAAGATTCCTTTTACTTTTGACCCCTTGAAGGTGAAGGGAGACTTGGAGGAAAATTGGGAAAAGTGAAGGGAGACTTGGGGAAAACATTTTTCCTTCACTTTTGACCCCTTAAG
>VCCN01005310.1:768923-797282 GCA_006491835.1 Architeuthis dux | reverse complement strand
TGTAGGAGAAATGTCAGGTGAATATGGAGGATGCTGCAAGATGTCATATCCCAATTCCTTAAGCTTAAACAAAGCTGAGAGGTGTGGGTGTGGCACTGTCATAAAGTATTTCATTCAGTTCATGTAGGACACATTTTTCCAACTTTTTAACCTTTCTTATTACCTTGGGGTGACTTGATATGGTCGCAGTTGAAGTCTCCAGAAAGTTCTTAAACCATTGTTTTCATGGGTCCTTGACCACAGTTATCAATAATTCTTCAACATTAAGGTTCAATATTGGTATCCATATTTTCTGACCTAAACCTAGTTAACCAAGGCTGAACAGTTTGCATTGTGTTTACTCCAAATGCTTTGAGTAGACACCATTGCTGTTAAAGGCTCAAAAACCTCCAATAATAACAAATTATATCTCTATTTACATTGAATCTGCTAAAAAATATAATTACATAGGTACATTTTTCATTGTTTGCATTATTCTCTATGATGTAAAAAAACAACAACCTTTCATGAGTAATAACCTGATATTAACAAGACCACAAGAAATATATAACTCTATGCTCATTCTTTTATTGGTTCATTATTCAATTTTTACTGGTGGTTTATTTTACTTTTTCCACAAAAATGTTATACAAGCTTTCTGAAATCTCTTTTTGAAGAGATGTTGGCAATGAATTGAAGATTAATAAAGTTGGCTTGAAATTAGGTTTCTTATTGGTAAAGTGTGAATGTACACACACAGACACACAATTTCATGGATAACAAGATTTTAAGATTAGTGATTTATCTGGAACAATGTCAAATTAAACATTTAAAAACTCATTATCTTTTAAAAGTATCTATCTTAATGATAGATACTAATGTATCAAGTTGGCATAAAAGCCTTAAAACAATATTTTTTTCGATGGTGATTCAAAAGAAAACATAACTAGCATTCCAAGGGAAATTATAAATCTCCACCACCCATATATGCTGTGTTAGGGTGATCAATTAAAAAGTTGGACTGTGATCATTAAAAAATGTTTGAATTTTCAAAAAACAAATGGGCACAAACTAGTGACCAATTTAGCATGAGCTCACATAAAAAATTGAACCTCCCACTAAAACCTTGTTTTCAAAAAAAAAAAAAGAAGCATTTTCCCTACACATTGAGGGGAGTGTGTGTTTCTACTATGAATGGTTAGGGCTGGCAAAGGATAGATAAATAGATAGATAGATAGATACATACATACATACATACATATAAATGTGTGAATACATGAATAACCTAAACCACTGGTAGCAGTGATTAATAACCTAAATCTTTGGTAGCAGTGATTAATTTACTGAAAAGTCAATAATTTAGTCTTGCACATTAAAAAATAACTTTTTATTTTTATGAATTAACATTTTTTTCTCCATAATTTGTACTGTGTTTGGGTAGGATATTCATATTTTCTCTCCTTCTATTCTGAATGTGCATCACAGGAATGTTCTGTTAAAATGATTTATTTAAAAAAGAAAAGAAAAATCCCATACACTCCAAACTTTAATCACTTCTTCCATAGCCCATTGTCAACCCTTCCACAAAATTCCATTTAAATTCACAGAGTACTTTGAAGATATTGTGTGGACAGACCGATGGATGGACGGAAGGACACAGGTGAATTTTTTTTAAAAATGTGATTGAAAAATCTGCTAAAAATGCAATATGTAAAAAATCTTCATAATGCTTCCAGCAGTCAGAGAATTGATTCAAAGACAGAACAAATAATGTAAGACTTAGCAAAGAAGCTGAATTTGCAAAATATATCTTTCATTGATACAAAACATTTTGTCATCAAACAAATAAGATTGAAACAGTAAGTTCCAGTTGCTAATGAAAATAGGTGGCAAACTATCAGGAATATTTTCTGTCCAATCAGAAATGCTGCTGAAGACATTTTCACTGGAACCTCCTTAAATACGGGACTTTCAGCTAGGTTTGTCAGTAGTGATACTGGTCACTGAGGTTAATGATATATTCCTCACACCATTGACACCCTCACTACTCATACACACATTGACACCACTCATAAACCTCTCGACAATGTGGCAATTCAAATTTTCAATGCTCATTGCAGCAATTCAACGATTCAACTTTCCAACACCACACAACTGATATACTAGACAACTGTACCTCAATATTATTACAAGCCCTTGGTGAACCTTTCAAATCATCTTTAGTAAAGATTTATCTCAACTATTATGGACTACTTCACTATCATACTCTTCTTCCATTCAGCACACTATACCACAACGATAAAGCTTTCATTATTGTTTTTGTTACTACTTGATTTTATTCATATTTCTATTTACTATGCCTAAGTACATTCGACTTCTCCACTCTTGTCCATGTAACCAATTCTCTACTTAGCCTGATGCTACATTCCCAAGGGAGGATCATGGCACAGTAACTAGCACACAGTGATCTCGATCTGATCCCACAAAGTGGTTGACCCAAACATGGAAAAGCAACCATCTGATAAGATTCAACTTCAGTAAAATGGTAACCTTGAAGTAAGGCATCGTAACAACACTTTCAACAAATTCATTAAATCAAATTTTAGATGTCCTTTAATTATAAGGAGTTGCAAAATACAATCTATACTAAATTAAAGACCATATAAAAACTGATTTAATCATTGTAAATATATCACTGAAGATGTGTGCCAGTGCATCTTTGTATCTCAAAACCAAAACAAAAGATTTCAATTTGAATATGGAATTTATTGCATGTATGAGTGAATCCTGTATAGAATTTATTGATGAGTATAGTTGTTAATATCTCAAGAAAACATTTCTTGGCCCAGTGGATTTCATTTGTATGAGAACTTTATTAATATTTCATTTTAAATTGTTTTGATGTAAAATTGTCAAAACAATTATGTAAAATACAATGAAAATGTGAAATAGTATTGGGTAAGTAGACTTAGTATAGCTCTTTTCTCTCTTTCTAACAACTTAAATATTTTTACCTGACTCATGATAGTATCTTCTATACATTACTGGCTGTAGAGCAGTGGTACCCAGGGTTCCGCACAAACTTTCCAGGAGTTCCATGAAACAAAGTGACATTTTTGCAATATACTTAATAATTCTTCATTACATAAACTGATTCCTTCACAGCTTTAACATGTCTTTACCTCTTTAACATGAACAGTGTTTTTTTTGTCTTGTATATTACAGTGTAATGTTGTCTGGTAGTAGTGTCTTTGTTGTTTGTTGTTTGTATGTTCTTATCTGTTTAGCTGTGTTTAGTTTGATTCACGTTTGGTTCACAACTGTATTTAGCTGTGTTTAGGAAAAGAAGACACGTGTTTACAGGGCAATTGCCCAAACCAGAGAGACCTTCCCAGTTCCCACTTCCAGGCTCCCATTTCCAATACAGGAAACAGGCTCATTAAAATGGGGGCTGATGGGTAGGTTCTGATCCGTCATGTTTATTGCCTTAACATGCACATATACATACATAAACATTACAGACAACTGACATTATTGACAAAGACTGATTAATAAATTATCATAACGTAAAATAACGTTGATACTATTCCCATATTACTTTCCTTTTACATTCTTGTTGTTAAATAAATATATATATATGTTGTTACACATATGCTTTCGTATTTTATTTATCTTGTGTGATAAATAATAATTTATAAAATCCAAATACTTATTTTAACAATTATGTTAAAATTAAAAACATCTTCATTATTTACATGACACAGGTGCTGTTCAGTCAGTAGTCGGTTCATGTGTCTATTTTTCCTCAGTAATACCATTGAGGACCCTCAAGAGTCTGCTGCCCACAGGTTGGAAACCACTGCACTAAATGTTGGAGGGCGAGATCCTTCAAAGAGCCAAGTCAACCCTGGCCCCAAAGTCTCCAACTATGCTCCTGGGTTCCCTAGAAAACCTAATTATTGAAAAGGGTTATTCAAGGGCTGTAGAGCAATGGTTAACAAGCTAGTGAGTTTGATCATCATTAAGTGCTCCATTATTATGGCCTTGTGCCAAACTAGCTCAGTCAATATTGACTCCAATCATCATGAAGTAAATACATTTTAAATGATATTCATTGTTATTTCTCTTCACTGTATTTCTTTTTCTGTGAGGATTATCTGTAAGCAAATATTTTGAACAGATGTTGATCAAAAGACCCTTGTGTTTATTTATCTCACTTAAAGCAAGAGTGAAAATGGTTATTATACTAAATATATTTTAACCAAAGTTAGACTTTTTACAAACTTATTGACAATGTTAATTAACTCTTAGATTCATAAACTGCTTGTAACCACTGTGGAACTCTTCAATGAAGAGGATAAAAAATGGATCTCTTTTGTCAATTGAATTAAAGAAAATTTTTAGATCTATCAAAAAGTGTAAGGGATGTAACTTTAATCAGAAGTTACTCCCTTGAATTACTATTAGAATTCCATGGTATGAATTTAAGAGTTAATATTTTGATGTACTTGTAAAATCAGCAAACCAGAATTATATTCTTTTACAACTATCAAACCAAGAAATGCTTTTAAATGAATTCATAAGCCAATAAATAAATAAAAGCCTATTAAGTTTATCCGCTTCATTTTTTCTACATTGTTTTTTTTATTTGTATGTGTGAATGCATGTTAATAAAGGTCATACATTTTATGTACACCAGCATGCCAGCCTAACACAATAACATCAGTGCTAAGAGATGCCAGTTTAAAACACTATAAATGCAACCTAGTTATTGTTGTTGTTGTTGTTGTTATTATTATTATTATTTCTCATCAGGGTGTGATTTGGATCTGGGCTCGAATATGCTCAGGCTGTTATACAGTTGGGTAACTCCTCCTACGTAGTCAACACACATCTGCTTCTGTTGGAGTGACTAGGATCTGTACTTAAAGTTGCAGACAGCCGTACTGTCATGAGGATCTGTGCTTAAAGTTGCAGGCAGCCATTCTATCATGAGGATCTGTGATCAAAGTTACAGGCAGCCGTTCTGTCCCGATTCTCCTTCAAAGTGTTGGTAGAACTCTATAGCCATCTCAGGCATCTACCAACTACAGAATGTACACGTCATGTGGTCTAATCACAGGTCAACTTTACTGTCAGAACATTCCCGCAAAGGGGCAGCAGACCCCCATAGCTAGCTTGCATCTGCCAGGAGTAGGAAACTCCTGTCAAACCTACGACCTTGGTGCCTTGCTGCTAGTAATACCTTTTGTGGACTCCCAGGGATCCGTGACCCTACCATGGTGTAGAGTGTCCTCTTTTTTAGAAGTTTGAACATAGCCACCCTAGTATGTATGTATGTATCGCACATACAGGCCACGCCAATGGAGCTAGAGGGCTGAAAATTAAAGAATTTACTCCTTATTATGTCTAGATAAACATTTTTTGTTTTTTTTAAATTCCCCCCTGAATAGGTTTTTAGTGGGGTGTTCAATTTGCTATGTAAGTTTATGCTAAATTGATCCCTTAGTTTGTGTCCGGCAGTGTTCATGCTTGTTTTTTGAAAATTCAGCCACCCAACAAAAGGCGGGAGAAGTAACTGATTCATTGATCACCCTTTTTCCAATTTTTTAATTGCTCACCCACAACAAGGCATGCTGCCAAAAGATGTTGATCACATGAGAGTTTCTATTGAATGACTAACTAGACCTATACTTTTATAACAATTTATATGTGATGCCCAAGTTTTTAAGACTGGAATTCTTGTGTATTGTCTGATTTTTCTAATCCTGTCCCTTTTACAAAGACCCAATCCCCTTATTGTAATCCTGTGTTTTAACAACTACTTTCCTGATCTCATTGCTTGGCACCACTGTGTGTTGCACTGCATACTCTCTCTTGATTAACAGTTCTCATAATACAACAGCACACATCAAGATTTCCTGTGAATGTTTATTTAAATATCACTACATCAGTGGGTCTCAAACTTTATTGTATGAAGCATGCTGAGAAATATATTTGATTTGCATGGTGCACCAACTGTAAAAATGAAATGAATTAGACAAAAACATTTTATTAGTCAATGAACAAAACTTTTGTATCAGCATACTGATAGAACATTTTACATTTTATATTTTATTTTAGTGTGAAAAAAAAGTATACAATTTGTATATACAAGCACACATCATAACAATCATATTTACACAATATCTAGGGCCTTAAACCTTTTGAGGTGGTGTAATAAACATCATAATTCTTCTTAAAATCATTTACATCTGTTGATAGCACTACATATTCTGGTAATCTATTCCATAGTCCTACCACTCTATTGCTAAAAAAGAATTTTTTGATATTCAATCTATTCTATTGCTTATACTGTATATGTGTGGCCTCTCAGTCCCTTGTACCCCCTTCTAGTAAAAAATAAATCAGGGTTTTTCCTTTCATCTGTCACTAAAAACATTAAGATCTCACAAAATTTACTGATAAAACCACTAGATTGGCAACTTTGTGGTGGGAGCAGGACAGGCATAATACCCGTACTGGACACATTCAAGGTTTGAAATATATTTTTGCATATTTTAAAAGATTTACGCAGCACACTTGGGAGATAGTTGTGGCCCACTATTGTGTCGCAGTAGACTTAGGGGATATTTGTGGCACACTATTGTGTCGCAGCAGACTTAGGGGATATTTGTGGCCCACTATTGTGTCGCAGCAGACTTAGGGGATATTTGTGGCATACTATTGTGTCAAAGCAGACTTGGGAGATTGTTGTGGCACACTATTGTGTCGCAGCACACAGTTTGAGAACAACTTCACTGCATCATTCAAAAGCCTGCAAAACCTGTTAAATCCTCTGTTCTGCTGTATATCTACTCTCTATCTGTAATGACTTGATTTTGTTAAAACCTGTCATTTGCTGTCACATGTAACATCTGAGTGTGTCTTCTAATCAAGGAATGCACTAAACGATCAGCAAGGTCACCTACCTCAAAATAACTAAAGCTAAGCAGGGGATGGTGGAGTAGCTGTAAAGTCAGTAAGCAGAGATTTTTAAAAAAAGCCAAAACCTTACCTACATATACTAGGTTCAAATGCAGTTGGGGCTAAAATACAACAGTAATTTTGTTTTATTTTTTCCTGCACTGCCAAAGTTTTCTGTGTCACTATTTATCATCAGAGTGAATACACTTTTTGATGTATTTGTTTAATAAATCATGGATATCAAAGGTTAAATAAACAGCTAGTAAATTATAATGCAATAAAATAATAGGTCTGGTTAGTCACTCAAAAGAAACCAACATCTTTTGGCAGCATGCCATGTTGGGGGTGATCAATTACAAAATTGGGAAAAGGGGTGATCAATGAATAAGTTACTTCTCTCACCTTTTGTTGGGCAGTGATTGCTAAAAAGTCTGAATTTTCAAAAAACAAGCATGAAAGCAGCTGTCTATTAAGATGTTAAAACTCAACCAGTCATCATTAGAAATGATCAAGGTTATCATCCAATCACTGACTGGCAAGACCAAAACCAAAAACAAAAAAGACTGCAGTGGCTTATAAAAAAAATTTAATGGGATGAGCATTCCTCATTAAAAGAGTGTTTAACCTTATTCAAGGTATCCAAGGTAAGCAATGGCTAAGCCCTTTATCATTTTTGAGCTCAAGATATCAAATTCCTCGTCAAGAACTCTTTTGAGTAATATTTAATTCTAAACAATTTCCAATCAAAAAAAGAGACAGTGACATTTGACTCTCAAACTAACTTTTTCTTTATTCTCCTTTTGTTAATTGTTGAAATAAATATATATATTTTCTGTTAGATTTTAAAAAAGAGAAAGGTCCGCAAATGTATTAGATTAAAGTATTTTTTTAATTTTTTTTATTACTACACGTGTTTTGGCTATTAAAAGTCTCTTCAGGTAATTTTTAAAAAAAATCTTTTTGAAATAGATATTTAAAAAAAACTGGAAAAGTTCTGTTTTTTGTTGGGAGTTCTCAACCATGTCAGTTCATATATGTATGTGTGTGCCTGGGTTGTGTTGCTCTCTGGTGGAGGGCCTGTTGTGTTCATCACATCTCTTGGCTTGAGAGGAATGCTGTGATGATGACCACTACACAGTATCATTAGCCAGTGTGCGGGAACTGGGAGGTGTCTCAGCTAGTAGTATTGTTATATATATATGTCTTTGTAATTCTCTCCGACTTTCTTGCATAAATGTCTATTCTAATTCCAGTGTTAAAGTAATAATACTTATTTTTAGCAAGGTAGCTAAAAATTAAAACTATTCTCTTTATTTAGGTGGCACGGAAGTTAGGTCAGTTGGTTTAATTCTAACATACATTTTATTTAAGTGCATTATTTGAGAAATCTGTGTGTATGTGTATAACTCGACAATTGTACAAAGTTGATATTTGCTAGATATGTTGATCAGCACACCTGTCATTGCAGTGTCAAGTTTGAAGTCATTTGGATCAGCGCTTCTCAATATGGGGGTGGTGGGGTGCTCAATTTACAATAAAAATCCATCCTGAAATGAACACATATTTTGTGCCCATTTCAAGTGACGTGTTTATTACATGATCTGCATCTCTGATCATGAAATTACATGATCTGCATCTCTGATAGAGAGAGAGATAGAAAGGATGTTTATTTTTACGAGAGAGAGTGAGAGAGAGAGAGAGAGAGAGAGAGAGAGAGAGGATGTTTTTCTTTTTACAATAGAGATAGAGAGAGGAGGTAGGGAGAATGTTTACCCCTCCCTATAAAATTTATTTTGATGTCACCCAATTTTCTCCACCATACTCCCAAATGTTTCACCCCCACTCCTAAAAAGATTTTTTCAATAGTCTACAGAAAGATTATTCCTTTTTTTGACAGCATTTTATAAATACTAGCTGAAATTTTATTTGAACTAAAATTTAACAAGACGTTGTAATGTGTGAACAGATTTAAAACAAAAACACAACCGCAACGTCTATGCACCAATTTAACTTGAGCCCTCCCCCTTTTAACATTCGCGCCCTCCTTTTCTACTTTATTAATTCTTTTTTTTTACCATTATTTACTCTGCCCATTGTACAAAATTGATTCGCCAGATGTCAAGTTTGAAGTGGTTCTCGAGAAATCTAATAAAAATAAATAAAAACCTCATCTTTTATCTAAAATTATAGATCTAAATTTAGATCTAAAATATCTAAATTGGCAATTCATCTAAATTTAGATATAAAATATCCAAATTGGCCACACTGAACAGAAGTAACCGAAATAATTCGAAGCAACAGACGGAAAATTATTTTACATGACTATTATGGCAGGCTGCTCTACACACCATAAAGTCCGGCCACTTCCAAGCATGCACCTTTGGAACATGCATGCCCTAGTTTGAATAATTTCAATTCATACTTTATACCCACGAGACCTACAAACCTAACATAATAATTTCTTTCAAAATCAAAAATGAATATGACCTCTTAGAATTGAGACAAACGTGATTAGTTAAATGTAAATTAATTAATTTGAAAAATTTAACCCTTTGAAAATATTTTTGCCTAAAAAATTAAATCTTAAATAACTTTTGAAATAAGTAGCTATTGTGGATTAATGGTGGTCATAAACAATTAGGGAGAAAAAGGAATAAAGATATTGAAAAGAAAATTGGAATAACTAAAGAATTTATTATTTTGCATCTGGGCGTATCCAAAATAAATACTAACTAAAGATACAAAATTACTTATGTATTATTAATTAATTAAGTGTTTTTGAGTCCACACACACAGCAGCCAGGAAACAACTCTGTACATGCAGAGGATGGCTTGAGGCAACCCAGTTCCGGAGGGGGGGTACTTCTTGCCCGACCTGCAACATGCTGTGCACATCCAACTTTGGCTTGAAAAACCACAAACGAAGTCATGGACGCCGAAGACAAAACCCTAACCAATGATGACCATCCAAGAAGCGAAATAGAAGACGTCACTGTTGCCAACTGTTTTTGAAATTTTTATATCCAAAATTGAGCGAAAAAAAATCCCATAATATCTGGTTGTTCCAGAAAAATATTTAAGAAATTATCCAAAATTGAGGCGAAAAAATATCCCAAAATATCTAGATATCAGGGGCTAAAATTTACCAAATATCTAAAACTATCAAGATTTAGCCAAAATAATCTAAAAAGATCTGAGCCTCATCAAAAAAATATCTAAACTGATATTTAAAAACATTTTCTTATATCTAAACGCGATATAAAATATCTAAACTGATATCCAATATCTAAAAACATGGGGATTTGGCCAAATTTTGATATTTTGGATAAAATATCTAAAAATATAGAGATTTTGCAAAAAGAAATCTAAAAATATCCAAGCCTCATCAAATAAATATATAAACTGATATCTGATATCTAAAAGCAATTCCTTATATCAACAAAAAATATTTAAATTTAGATATAAAATATCTAAGTTGGCAACGATTGTCTCCAGCAAATATGTATAATAAATTTAAGTCTAAGGGAAGTGACTCGACATTATCTTGTCAATAAGAGTTATTTCCCTTGCATCACTAATGCGCATTTATTTGTCACTATTTCATGAGTTCAAAAGTTAGATTCTTTTTCTAATAAGGTTTATAAAAAATTAGGTTTGTTTTTAAAAATTTTAGTTAATAATACAGTTCCACTTAAGATACAAATACTGTATGTGGTATTCGTTGTAATTTTTATCACGATACAAATCCAAACAACCATCTAAAAAGAAATGTATGGAATATTTGTGATCAAGAATAGAAATCAATTTTGGCCTACTTTCTGGCACAGGTAGTTGCATATTTCCCACTTGTGCAAATGATTGGTGTTTAGGTTCAGGTCATGCTTAACATCACACGGAGAGATTACAAGACAGCACATTATATTAGTAAACAAACAGGGGTCAGAGATATAGAAACCATAAGAAAACTCAAATGGCAATGGGCTGGACATCACAACTCACAACAAGAATCTCCAGAGATCTTATGCGGAACTCTGGCCAGCAAAAAGTAATATGATACCATACAACGGACTGAAAGTAACGGTCCAGTTTACCATACAGTTATATTGTAAATAGAACTCCCCTCATAAAACCTTAAAAAACATTTTTTCTAAAAACTAACAACTTCTAGGAAGATTGTTAGGGTCTAACGGATTAAAAGCACAACAAATTACTGTAAAAAAAAATTGTTTCTATTTTCTTTCGACGTGGTTAATGGTTAATGGAAAAGATAATGACCATACAAACAATGAATAAAAAGTAAAAGATGGATAGATAAATAGATAGATAGATAGATAGATATGAACAGATTGAGTTTGATAGAGAGATAGAAATAAATAAACTGAAATAGATAAAAATGAACTGAGATATATAGATAGAAAGAAACAAATAAACTGTGATATAGATTTTCCATAAGGAATCTCCAAGGCTGTGAACAGCATTTAATTTATTTCCCATATGTAACTTCAACCAAAAAGAAGACATTCATATTATGCACATGGCCGGCAAACATTATAACTTATTATTTGCCAGTTAAAAGTTTATTTGAAGCTTTCTAAGAATCTTCTTCTCAACTAAATCAGCTTGCTTTGTCGGTCAAAATGTAACAGAAACACATAAAACATATTCTTTGATCATTCAAAAATACATTTTTAATGAAAGCAAGAACAATGATGGCTGCAGTTCATAATCAAACAGGTCTGGTTAGTCACTCAATAGAAACCATCATGTGACCAACTTCTTTTGGCTGCATGCCGTGTTAGGGGGTGATTCATTAAAAAATTAGAAAAAAGTGTGAATGATGCCCCAGAACAAGTGTGAATGCTGCCGTACACAAACTAAGGGACCAATTTAGCATAAACTTACTTAGCAAATTGAATCCCCCTACCAAATACCTAATGGGGGGAGGGGGTTGAAAAAACAATCTTTTGTGTATAATAAGGAGTAAATGTTGAAATTTTCAGCCCTCTAGCACCATTGGTGTGGCCTGTACGCATGACAGATACATAGCTAGCCAGCCAGACCAACTTAAAAACTGAAGAAACCTATGTTGACAGTTTTGGCTGATGGTTTCTAACATTATAAATACATTTACAGATATATTTGATCTATGCATTTTGACTTTTCCCTTTGATATTTTTATTGAAAATGTCTGTTTTCAGACAAATGCAATCAATGTAAGAAAAATAGGGCAACAGATCTTGAATAAGTAAGACATTATAATCTTACCTTGGATTAAAACATTTCAAGGTTATTACTTATTATTACTAATGCATAGAGCAACATATCATCAAAAATGATGATCTATTCCAGGTCTTGAATAAGTAAGACATTTTAGTCTAGTTGGAAAAGTAGGTCCACCTGTTTTTTCTCATTCCTTGAAGTGTCCATTTTATGTTTCTGCCTGTTCCGAGGCTGAAATAATGTCCCATAGGGTTCATTTTTAACCCTATATTACCCCCAGGGCAAACTCGAACCCAGGCACCGAAAAGATAGAAAATCACATAACGTTTGAAGTAAACATTATACAGAGACAAATGAAAACATTTTCCCATACAACTTTCCCCCAACAAATTCAGTAAATTGGTTATTGTTAAGATTCAAACATATCTTGACTCTATTTAAGGACAAAAACAGCAAAGAAAAGCAAAAGAAATGCTGTGAAATATGACACATCAGATATCAACTTTTTGTCCTGTAATTTTCTCTGTTGGAACATGATTTAAGTCCAAACACTTATTTTGGCAATTAATTAAGGCTTCTGTGCCCTAAACTACTCATTGTCATCATCATCGTCATCATCATCATCTTTGTCATCACTAAAGAGATCTCTTCAATCTCCATCTCTTCCTCCTCCCAGCTCAAGAATATTCACTTTATCCTATGTCAATTTTACTGGTTGAGGTGAGGTCATAGGATCTCCTGTCAACACATACCACTGCTTTCTTGCACTTCTCAAATGTCCCAGGGCAGATAGTGAAGCCACCAGGGGAGCCAAGAATAGGCGAGAGGGGGTAATGCATGCATTTTTCGAGGTTGGTGCAATGGAATGTGAAGCATTATTACAATGTCAACTTTTTAGTTTTTTCCAGTGGAATATATGAAGAATGTTATAACAATTAGTGAATCACAAGCTAATAAACATGTTTGAACTGGCTAGGCAGCTGGACCCCGAATACTTACAGCACACTGCAGGGGTACTATGTCTTTTCTGAGAAAGACTGTGTAGCAGGATACATATTACTTTTGTAGTGACCAAAATTGCTTCCGCAGTTTCTTGTGGTGTAGGTGTCACATCTGCAGCTGAAGTGTGGCAAAGCCACAAGTAATGACAGCATAGCCCCTGAGATCTGGAAATATGGTGGCACTGCACTGCATGTAAAGCTCCACAAAGACCTCGTTAGCTGCTGGGAACTGGGGGAAAAAAACAGGATTTCAAAGATGCAGTCTTTATAACTCTATACAAAAACAAGGGAGACAAATCAGACTGCTCAGATTCCCAGGTTATCTCCCTGCTTTCAATCACAGGCAAAATCCTCGTGAGGATACTACTAAACAGACTGGTAGTCCAAATTGTCGAGGAACACCTACCAGAGAGTCAATGTGGTTTCAGACCAAACCGAGGCACAACCGATATGGTTTTCACCCTAAGACAGTTCCCGGAAAAATGCCTTGAACAAAACAAGGGGTTGTATGTCACTTTTGTCGGCCTGACAAAAGCATTCAACACAGCAAGGGTCTCTGGAAAATCATATAAAGACTAGGCTGCCCCCTAAAGTTTCTCACCATGATTATCCAACTCCACGAGGCACAGTCAAAAATATTGTCAAACAAGGCTGTGTGTTACCCCCCCCCCTGTTTTCAATATTTTTCAGTACAATGATGAATCAGGCTTACAGAAGTGATGGATGACAGGGATAACATATATATGTACATCCCGACATGGTGTGATGGCTGTTTCATTTTGTTGTAATGCTGAAATAAAATAATTAGGTGTGGGGATGGTTTGTAATTTGGCGCCAATAACGAATACACAGATAACTTTAAGTCATGTCTTATTATAACAACAGCTTTATTCTACTGTAACAAATAACAAGTAATAACATGGAAGTAGTTATTATTATCAGCAATAATATTGCTGTATATGAAACATCCCCATTCTCTAGTTTGTCATTTTAATAAATCTTTTTATTGAGAGCATTTTGAGAACAAAATCAATCAGTCTGTTGATATATCAATATTCCTTTATAAACAAATGTTCAGCAGTGTCTTTTTTTCTATTATTTTATTATCAAGACTGAGCATAATGAACTGTCATTTCTTTTCTCAAATTTCACCTACCTTTTTAGTTTTTTTTGTTAATTCATATAATTTATATATTTATTTGTGAGTCAATGTTTCTTTTACAGTCAAGGGGTGACCACTTTGTGTGTTATTCTTTCCCTTTTCTTTCTCTTCTTTTTTTTTCGAAAGGAAATATCTTTTCATTGGACTAGTCATTTTTTCCCTTCTTTTTGTGTTAACACTCCCAAAAAGTGTTCGCTTTCACCCTCTCTTTTCACTACATGCACTTTTTTGATTTTAGCCCTGCAGAACGATGCAAAATGGTTTAGTTTATTGCATTTTCTACAAGTCTTTCCTCTTGCTGGATAGTGATTGAATTTTTGTTGTCTGTTTTTCTGGCCATTTATTTTCTTTCCAGTTGATGATTGGACTCTTCTTCAGTTTGAATTTATTTTGTCAACTGTTTTTATTTGAATCTCTTCAATTTGAGATCTCACTTGCTCCCAGCTTTTCGCTATTTCTGACGCTTTCGCTATTTCTGACACTTTCGCTAATTTGAGGTTTGGAGACGGTTTGTAATTTGGCACCAATAGCAAATGCACAGGTAACTTGCAGAAGTCACAGAATTCTTTGGCATGTAACTTTAGCATTAAAAAGATGGTCATTATACACCAAACTACATCGAAACAAAAGCACCACCTGCCTTCCATCTCGATCAGCTACACTTAAATTGTTCGACTGGGAAAATGTGACTGGAAAATGTTGTGTGGCTGATAAATTGTTCAACCATAAAAATGCAACCAGGAAATGTTGTTGGCCAGTTAATTGTTCAACCAGGAAAATGTTGTTGGCTGATAAATTGTTGACCGGGAAAATGTGACCAGGAAATGTAGTTGGCTAGTAAATTGTTGACCGGGAAAATGTGACCAGGAAATGTAGTTGGCTGGATAATGAAGGGCGGGATATTACCAGCGGTCAAGTGCAACCAAGAAAATGCGACCAGGAAATGTGTCACCGATCTATTCCTGGTCTTCAATAAGTAAAACATTATAAATCCTCAGATGAGAATGAAAGCAGATTTCAGAATTTAGCAAAGAGAACCCTCAATCCAAGCAGTTCCTTTTTTATACTTGTAAATTTACCAATGACCACAAGGTTTTGTGAATAGAATTTCTGATTGGTTCAGATTTGTAAAGAATATTTTCTCTATTTTTCTTTTCTTTCAAACTCATAAATCATTTGCTGTACAGTGAAGCATTGTTTTATGGTAGCTCAGTTCTTAGAGTGTTGTATATGATCCTTTAATTAAACAATTTAATCCAATATAAAACAGATGGTAAACACACCTTTCACATTGACCCATGAATATATTATGTGCAACCACCATTGTATATATTAGTACAGTAAAAACACGATCAGAATTGAAAATGCAGAGCTAAAGAAAGTAGATCACTACATCTACCTGGGACAATGAATCTCTATGGAATCCCCAGAAGAAGAAATAAAATGAAGAATCACCCTAGGTTGGCAAGCTCAACTTTCAAGACCAAGAAGATCCTGTTGGTTTTAAAAAGAAAGGTCTACAACCAATGCGTCCTCCTAGACATGAAACTTAACCAAGAGATTGGATCTCAAGCAAATATATTTTACTCTGATTGGTCCATGTTAACAGGAAACATACATTTTCTTGAATTTTTCCTAAACTCATAAATTACTTACTGTCTATAGTTTTGAGAAGGGTCATTAATATTAACAAGGAAAGGAAAGGGAAACACCCAAATCCTACGTTATAAGTATTGCTACACTTGGAGAGAAAGATTTCTGTTTACCATCTTCACAGTTGGCTAATACACCTGAAGAAGGCTGTAGAATGGATTGGCCGAAATGTTGTGTTAACAACACAAACAACAGGGAGTTCAATCATCCGGAAAACTCTTTGAATCATAAATTACTTGTTTTATATTATAAAACTTTGTAAAAAAGATTTAAACATATAATATCCCTATTCTGTCAGTAATGTTTGCATTAATTCATGACCATTGACAATCCCATTTTGTTCTGTCTTATCAATGCAGAACATAGAGGTTGAGGGCTAAAACTTGCTAAAACAAATTTTAGGTAAAATTATTGCAAAATCTGGTGTTTAATTATCAAATTTCTCCTTCTTCTACCACCAGGAATATTTAGTTTGTTAATGCAGAAAATAATGAAAGTTAAGCAAGGAAGTGGCAGAGTAGAAGTAAAACCAGTGGGCAGCAATAAGAAAAACTGAAACTTTGCTTACATATACCAGGGTCAAATGAAGTCACCACTAAAATACATCTGTAATTATTGTTTCATTTTGTCTCCTATCGCCAGAATTTGCTGTGTCACTATATATACCGAGTATATCATGGATAACATAAACAGATAGTATTAAATTAACTTGCAATGCATTTCTATATATGATTTTAATATTTGCTGTGTCACTATAGATGCAATCATTAAAATGAATGAAAGTTTGGATTGTATGTGTTCAATAAGTCACACTCATGATATCACAGGTTACATAAACAGCTAGTTATTACATAACAGCCTAGTGTGTACATTATGGAATTTGAGTTCATAAGGTTCATCCATTAGTGTCAAACCATAACTTCATTTGGAGTTGAAAAATCTGTAACTTCAAACCAGGTTGTACAAAGTTGCAATTAGCCAAGGACATGTCATTTTATATTATAGGTAATAGTCCAGCTGCAAAGACCCTTATTTTAGGCCAACTGTTCACTTTTTGAAGAAGGTCTCATTTTAAGTTTAGAAAAACTATATGATGTACTAATTTGATCTTGCCTATTTCAGAAAAAAAATGTGATAATTTACAGGCCAAATTTTCTGAAAATGTTGATATTAGTATATTGGGTTCTGGCACATTTTTTGAGTTATCATTTATTTTGGGTAGAATCTTAGCAACCAGGTTAAATCATATCTAAAAACCATCCAGATTAAGAAAAAAGTTGTTACCAGTTTTTATATTTCCTTCAATGTGCATGGATCCGTCCAAAAATTTAATCACTTATTTCATGGCCTATTGCTCATCCTTCCATAAGATTTCATTGAAATTTATTGAGAACCTTTGAAGATATATCGCATAGACAGACAGGAGCGAATATAGAAATATGGCAAGATCCAGATTCTATCAAATTAGGACAAATTTGCTGCAGCTGGACCAAATATGGCACTTTCTACAAAATTTGAACAATTTTCTCTCTTAGCAGCTGAATTATAATGGTAAACCACTGTTTAAACTTTCATGGTTTGACAATATTTCTGTCAGGAGAATGCTATACAAATGAAAAACAAATCATGTTGGAAATCATTAACCAAAACTATCAACATAGGTTTCTTCAGTTTTTAAGCTGGCTGGCTATGTATGTATGTATCATGCAGACAGGTCCCACCAATGGAACTAGAAGGCTGAAAATTTAAATATTTACCCCTTATTATGTCTTGAAAAAACGGTTTCTTGTTTTTTTTAAATTTCCCCTTAAATAGGTTTTGAGTGGCGGGTTTAATTTGCAATGTAAGTTTATGCTAAATTGATCCCTTAGTTTGTGTCCGGCAAAATTCATGCTTGTTTTTTGAAAAATTAGACTTTTTTCAGTGATCACTGCCCAACAAAAGGCTAGAGAAGTAACTTCATTGATAACCCCTTTATCCAACTTTTTAATTGACCCCCCCCCCCAGCACAGCATGCTGCCAAAAGACGTTGGTCAAGTGACGGTTTCTATTGAGTGACTGTCTTCCTTTATGATCTCATTTATAACTCTACTCATTTTGTTTCTTTCGACAATGAACCACTCCTTTGCTGACAGGTTGTAGCATGTTCATCATGATCAAAATGCAATCTCAGAAGGATAGCCATTCATCAAAAGAGTTAAAAACAGACAACTAACTATAAATGACACACCATTGACCTTTCACTTACCAATGATCTTGTTTGCTTTTTAAACTAATTATTGGAACAAAAGCAGCTGGTAACTGAGATTAAAAAATGAAAGTTACTTGGAAAAACGTACCTATACATAAATAATATTTGATTGACAGATTTATAAAAAAATGTGTTTGATTTTGTTGATATTTCAATGTTCATTTGTATCACCATAAGAAGTTACTGGCACTGTGACAAATATGTGAAATTATTGCATTGTGACAAATCTGTCAAATTATTAATACTGCACTGTCACTCAGTCTCTAAAAATATAATAACTAGCATTCCAAGAGAACTTATGAATCACTGCCACCCATATATGCTGTGTTGGGTGTGATCAATTAAACAGTTAGAAAAGGGGGTGATCAATGAATAACTTACTTCTCTCACCTTTTTTGGGCTGTGATCACTAAAAAAGGTCTGAATTTTCAAAAAACAAGCAGGCACAAAATAGTGACCAATTTAGCATAAACTTAAATTGCATATTGAACCCCCTCTAAAAATCTATTATGGGGAGGAATTTTTAAAAGACAAAACCCTACTGATTGAGGGGAGTGTATGTGCAAAATTTCAAGTTTCTACTATGAACAGTTAGGGCTGGGTGAAGTTCGGATATAGGTACATAGATACATATGAATAACCTAAACCCAGCAATAAATCAGTGTTGTGGCTAGCAGTGATTAAAAAGTGTTCAAAACCTTTTTCATGCACCAAATAAATGATCATTGCACTAAAAGAAAAAGAGACTTTTGCAACAGAAAATGTGAATTATTCATTGAAATATGATTAGTGATACATTCAAAGATTTTTGGTAAATAGTTTCCAAATATTCTTGGTAAATAGTTTCCAAATATTCTTGAAAATGCTTTACTTTAAACATTTCTTTCTGAAAATAATAATTACCTCACCAGCAGTGGCACATCTACATTTTGGGGACCCTTCACAACCAGCAACAAAATATGGGGCCCCCTTCACAACCAGTGATAATAGGGTATTAAAAATGATGGTGTTCATTCTCTTTTTTTAGTAATTGCATGACAAAGCTGTGAAAGCATTTGTAAGGAGTACATGGGTGTGATCACGTTGAACGTGTAGGGCGTATTTCAACAGTGCTCCCAAGCCCCCATAAATGTACATTGCTACCGCCAAGGCTTAGATATCAGTTCGCTTAGCGCCTGATCACTTATCTTTGTGCTTGATCTGCACATTAAAAAAAAAGTTGCTTCTGGGGCCCCTCCGGGATTAGGGGCCCTGAAGCTTAAGCTTCATTAGTTTAATAGTAGATCTGTAATGGACACATACGTATTTTTGCACTTACACACTCCGGTCAACAAATGGAAAGCACTTGACACACAATTTTCCTAAGGACATCCAGATTTTTACTCTGAGAAATAAAGTTATCTTGTCTGCTAGTGCTTTTAGATAACCAATTTTCAGGACATGAAAATAATGTACTTGACTCGCAACATGATACCCTTTGTAGACAATAAGTCTGGCAAACCCTTGTATTCTTGTCACCTTACATTTCATCTTGAAAATACCTTTATTGTTATTCTTCTGTAATAAATATACTTCTTATTATCATTGCCAAGTATTTTGTATTCTTTATTATCAATGCTTTATTTACCATGTGCAACTTCCATCTTGCAACATACATGTATTTCATCCCTTTTACTACTTGCAGGCACAGGCAGAGAAAAAAATATCTTTCTTACATGTATCCCTAACATTTACCCTTTCTTTCTCTAGTCTCATCACCCTAGCTCACTTACGGCAGTCAGACCCTTTAAAGGCTATTATCACTATAGGCACTCAGTACTATTACTACTGCAGCTACTATTAGCTTACCATTAGAGATTACTATTTAATATTAGTCTTAATTACCTTAACATTGGCTCCATTATAGATCTGCCACTGCTCACCAGTGTGCCCAAAGTTTTTCATGAAACTAAGTTATGTTATGAGACAAAAAACAGAGAAAAAATGTTTATTTTCTTGGTTTATGAATAGTTTATTCACAGGTTCTTTTACTTGCCAAGATTTCACCAAGAAAATATTATCATTTTTTTCTTCCAACAAATCTGATGTTGCCGGATAAAGTGATTCCAATAAGCAAAAAATATTCAGATTCTGTAGTCTGCTTGTCCATTGTTTCCATCGGATTTACAGTCAAACGGTGGGTAATGTGGAAGAGACATCTTTCCACGTGGGTCAGATAAGTTTGTTTTTTTCCCTAGTGGCCAGTATTATGTGCGTTTTCTTTTGTTCTTTTTCATCATTGGCAATATAATGTCATCTGGTACTAGTGCCTTTGTTAGTCGTTCTTTCTGTTTTAGTTGTGTGTAGTTCGAAACGCATTTGGTTCCACTGTATTTAGCGTGTTAAGAAAGGAAGCTGAGAGACAAAACAGACATGTATTGACAGGACGATTTACCTGACCAGAGAGACCTTCCCAGCTCTGGAAATGGGGCTCATAAACGGGGGCTGTTGGGTAAATTGTCGGCGTGTTTATTCATTTTAAAAAACGTACATATAGAAGCATAAATATATACATATAAACATTACAGGAGATTATGTTGAAAATTAAATATTCGTTGTGTAAAATAAATGCTTCTTTCAGACTACGGACTCATCAATGAGTCCATAGTCGTATGGACTCATAGATTAAACTATGGACTCATTGATGTACCTACATATACACCAATCTCACAAAGTCTACCTCGTATATAAAAATCAGCTAAAAGTATTTTAAGAAAAGAGACAAAAGTTAACTAACATTCCAAGGGAAATTATGAATCACCGCCACCCAAATATGCTGTATTAGGTGTGATCAATTAAAAAGTTGGGCAGTGATCACTAAAAAATGTATAAATTTTCAAAAAAACAAGCAGGCACAAATTAGTGACGAATTTAGCATAAGCTTACATTGAAAATAAAACGACGCATAACGATAGGTTGGAAAGCATTTGGTATGAACAGAGATATTCTGAAGAGCACCTTGCCAATGTGCCTAAAAGAGAAAAGACTAGAGTAAAGGATATTATACAACTAATTAAACAACAAAAGTGGAGATGGGCCGGCCACCTAGCGAGAAGAGATGACAATAGATGGGGGGAAAGATTAACAGATTGGTGCCCATGGGATAGTAAAAGAAGTAGGAAACGGCCAGACACAAGATGGAGGGACAAGATAGAAAAGTTTGCCGGTAAGACTTGGCAGAGATTAGCACAAGATAGGTTGTCATGGATGGAGATGGGAAAGGCCTTCGTCCAGCAGTGGACTAATAACGGCTGATGATGATGAGATACATATAAATGTGTGAACACATGAAAAACCTAAAACTTTGGTAGCAGTGATTAATAACCTAAACATTTGGTAGCAGTGATTAATAACCTAAACCTTTGGTAGTGGTGATTAACTAAACCTTTGATAACAGTGATTAATAACCTAAACCTTTGGTAGCAGTGATTAATAACCTGGACCTTTGGTAGTGGTGATTAAAAACCTTTGGTAGGAGTGATTAATATCTAGAATAGCCTCTCTTTAAATAAAGATATCAGAAAGATTATTGATTTGAAAATTAGATAATCTTATAAGCTTGTTGTGGATTTTTGATCCTAGGAAATTGTATTGAAAAAATGTGTCAATATATTTGGTGGTAGTATGTCTTAAACATCTGTTATGAGAATGCTTATGGAGATGGAATTAAGAATTAATTAAACTATCTAACTCCATTATTAAATATTTCTGACACCATTATTATGTTATCGTATAAAAACAATAACAATGATGAGGACGTAGCGTAGTAATCTCTCAAACAGCGAAGCTGTAAGTAGCAGCAGTAATAGTAGTGGCTGGCTAGAAGCCTTAGGGTCTGACTGCCGATAGTAGACTAAGGTGTTGATGAGACTAGAGCAAGAAAGAGGGTAATGTTACGATGCGCACTAGAAAGGTCTTTCTTTCTCTGCCTGTTTTGCAGTAGTAAAAGCAAATGAAATTACATACATGTGCAAGGAATACAGTTTGCACATGTTAACAAAATGCAGTGTGAAGAAATACAAAATACTCTGCAATGATAATAAGAAGATATTTATTTAGGAGTATATAACAAAAAGTAGTACTCAGCTAAGAAGAAGGAAGGAATGCATTTTAAAGTGTTTGTATTCTACTTAGTAAAAGTGTCTGTAGTTTGTTGAAGATGTTAGGAAAGAGAGTGTGCGTGTATGTATGAATGTGTATGAATGCGTACGTACATAATCATAGGTGAAACGTGCGTCTCTGATGGAACAGTCATATTTGGCGAAAAGACAAATCTGACTGAACAAAGATTGGAGATAGCTGGGTCTTCTTATAGTAAGAAGTGAGTGGTGGATGTGTGGCTGGTCAAAATTGAGGTGTGTTGGACTATGTATCATCAAGAGTTCCAAGATGGAATGTGAGGTGGCAAGGAACATGATTTTGCCAGACTTCCCATCAGCAAAGCATATAAAATTTGAGTTGAGTACGGATTTCTCATGTCCAGAAAACTGGTTATCTGAAAGACGAGATAACCCATTTTCTCGGAATAAAAATCTGGATTGTTCCAAAGGAAATTGAGTCAAGTGGTTTCAACTCACTGACTGTATGCATGAGTGGAAAATATGTATGAGTCCGTTACACATCTCATGATATTATGGATAGTATATAGTTATTTACTAAGCCTAGGTTAGTTTGGGTGCAAAGCTACAACTATGGGGCATCCAGTGAAGATCAAATTCAAATCACTACTCAGTAGTAACGCAAGATCAGCTTGTAACGTTTTTGTTGTATTTAGTGTCTTTGTTCGTTTTGTTGGTCTTTCTGTTCTAGCTGTTGAGGTCCAAACGTGTTTTGTTTTGTAACCATGTTTAGCATGTTAAGAAAATTTCTTTCTGTTCACTTTGTTGGTCTTTCTGTTCTAGCTGTTGAGGTCCGAACATGTTTTGGTTCATAACTGTGTTTAGCGTGTTAAGAAAAGAAGACATGGCTGTTTTCCTGTAAAGAACTGATGCCTATCCTGTTTCAGAAACGGAATGAAGGATTGCTTTGGCATGTTTATTGATTTAATATACATATACATTACTTATTCATTTAACATACATATATATAAACATTACACAGCTTGCTAACCATTACTTCACAGTGAGGTGCCCTTGTGGACACTATAATGCTACAGATATATAACAAAAGACATAATTCACTTGTTTCTATCCTTTCTTTCTTTCTCTTTTATTAGCAATAATAAAGACTGTTATACAGGAATACTTTACACAGTGTTTCTTTCTTTTGCAAAAGACTCACCAAAGTACAATATATAATATGTCTTTCTGTATAAGAATATTTAGTAAAATCTTATCTAAAATTAAAAGTCTTATCTCAAACTTTATAAATACTGTATTCAACAAACTGACAGATGATAGCCTTTAACAATACTACATGTGTTTTTGGTATTTAATTATTTGTAAGATTTACATGGTGCAAGATATTCAATAGAAATAATCAATATATTTTCATAAAAATTGGTTCACATGTACAACTAGATATAAAGAAACAGGTTATTCAATAAAACTTTCCTCAACCTCGAGGATCAGGAGAGCTAGGAGGCCACATATTTGGGGTCACATGATCGTGAAAATTCTAGGTCAGCCACTCCTGGGTCACGTGGGCCATGTGGGAGGGTGCAGAGTTCTGCTGGAACATGTACTGCCTCTCCTGAGCCACTCCCTCAATCCAAGGCTTGATCACTGTGTCCAGCAACTTGATGTAGGTGGTAGTATTGACCCTGAGGCCCTGTAGGAAGAAGTGGGGTGGCATGACATGGCCTTCATTGCTCACAGATGACAGCAACTTACATCACTGTGGGTACCTCTGTGGGTTCCATGCAGAGCCACCTGTTGTTCCTCCTGTTCACTGTCTTGTTCAGCAAGCGCTTTGATCACATGGTTCTCCCAGGTATGTCGGACATGAACTGCCCTATCACATAGGACTTGTACCAAATGCCCTCGTGCACCACACATCTGATAGTGAACTACGCCACCTTGAGCTGCTTGGGGATGACCCTTATTGACTTGCTGGGGTTACCGTTGTTGATGTCCTGGACCTGCTGGACGAACTCGGCTGTTCTGACAATGTCTGACCACTGGGAATGTTTCTTTCTCTTGGCCACGAATGACATGTCCCTGCCAGAGGCCTCCAGCTTGTTCCTTACCATGAACACGAAGGACCTGGCCACATTCAAGAAGCTGGCTATCTCTGTGTTCCTGTGGTTGACAGCTAGGGCCACGAGCACAGTGTGCCTTTTCATTTCCTGTGTTGGATTGAAAGCTGCCATATTGATGCTGTTGATACATCTGAAAGAGAACATTACATTAGGTCAACTTTCATTTATGGCCCGCTAAAGTTGTGTTCTCAAATACCTGACATACTCTGTATTGCCTGCAATTTTGAATGTTTACTATTATTTAGCTATAAAATGCATTATTTTGATAAATACATCAAAAATACCCTTTGTGTGTGTGTATGTGTGTGTGTATGTGTGACTGCATGCTCTTTCCATGGCTCTCTGTTCTATTCTGAGTTGGTTTTCAGCTCGTTTTGTTAATTTCCATGTTTTGCATCTGGCTGGCTGGTGTTATGCAACTGTTGTATATTGTAGCTCAGTTTATTTTAGTTCCGCTTATATGCAAGTCCTATATTGTGTTGCATTGCTACAGATTTTTTTGACAACAAGTGATATAATTTTTTTAATGTTTTTTTTAAGTCTAAGTGTGAAGAATATAACCACTTGGAGGCCAAAGTAGTAACAGTAGGTGAGAGATAGAGAAGCGAACTTGAAACAAAAACACATAATTGTTCTTGTAAATCTTTCTTTTATATAATCACTGGCTAAACTTAATAATCCCTACCTAAGCAGCCTTTATAGGCTATTTCATGCTAATAAGGATGCAGTTCATATTTCAAAGAGAAGATAAAACTTGTATGTACGGAAATAGGATGTACGTGGGTGTAATAAAGTGCTTTATGGTAAGCATCAAGTAGGACAGTCATCCTGAGTTACTTTGTTTTATTGGAGATTACAAGTACAGAAATTGTTATTTAATATTAACCTCAATTTTTTCAAACCCAACATTTCCTTTTGAAGGATATTCTTTTGTTTTATAAATTAAGATAAAAATATATCAGCGGATCCAAGCACAATTACCTTCCAACGTCATAGCTAATTGTCCGCACCACACAACAGCTCCAAAGGTTCTCTGTCTGTCCACATAATATCTAAAGAAATTCTCAATGAATATCAATTAAATGATGTAGAAAGGTGGAAAATAAACTATGGAAGAAGTGATAACATTTTGGAGCGGATCCATCAGCAATTACCTCCCTTATATCACAGCTATCAGTCCACACAGGTGTTTCATTTTAAAACAAGGTTTTATGACATTTGATTGTAAATAACACAAAATGACTTGCTCTGAGGCATATGGTTATTCTGTAAACTTTACTCAGCATGATATTTTCTTTCCAACAATATACAATATGCCTATATTTGAGGAAAACAGATTTTTTTCTGTTTGGGGCACTACAGCGAAAATCCTCCATTATGAAAAATGAGACTAATATTTTTTTGCAACTGATCTGGAATGTATACCCAAGTTATTTTGACTCACCGAAGGTCCCTCTTGCATGTCCAATTGTTTTCATTAGTCAACTCAAAATTCCTACAGGGCACTATTACAGTGCCAGGACTATAAGGGAAATTATGAATAACCACCACCCATATATGCTGTGTTGGAGGTCATCAATTAAAAAGTAGGAAAAAGAGGTGATCAATGAATAAGTCACTTCTCTTGCCCTTTGTTGGGTTCTGATCGGGCACAAACTAATAACCAATTTAGCATAAACTTACATTGCATATTGAACCACCCCCTATTTAGGGGGGAAATTTTCAAAAAAGCAAAAAATATTTTCCCTACTCATTGAGGGGAGTGTGCAAAATTTCAAGTTTCTACTATGAACGGTTAGGGCTGGGCAAAGTCCAGATACATAGATACATTGATACATATAAATGTAAGAACACATGAATAGCCTAAACCCAGCAATAAAACAGTGTTGTGGGTAGCAATGATAATAAAATATATGTCTAAATTTTAGTTGAATTTTAATCATATTTTCAAGCGTGGATCAATAAGTCCACAGTCAGACATGTAGTTATTAGCTGAATTTTGATCTGAAATTTCTACTGTATAATATTTGATCTATGTGATTAATATTCACCAGAAAATTAAGTGCATTGACAAGGAAGGAGATTATGTTGAAAAATAAATATCTATTGTGTGATATAAATGCTTCTTTCATCATTAGGCTACAGACTTATTGATGTACCTTCATATACTGATTGTTTCAAAAGTGATTGTTAAAATTCTGTATTGCTTCTTTGCAATTTAGGCTGAGAATAAGAAATAATTGATATATTTTGATAAAACCAAAAATATATATTGTATTGTTTACACCTTTAAATAAGGAGGTGCAGGTGGCCTAATGGTTAACAGCACAGAGAATGGAATTGGCAAACTGAGTTCAAACTCAGCATTCCCTTCACACTGATGCCCTAAGTTTGTCTGGCAGCATTCACGCTTGTTTTTTAGTGATCAACAAAATGTGAGAAAAGTAACTTATTCATTGATAACCCATTTTTCAATTTTTTGATTGATCACCCCCAACATGGCATGCTGCCAAACGACGTTGGTCATGTAACAGTTTCTATCGTGTGACTAACCAGACGATTATTTATGATTTATATAGTTTAGGATTATAATTTTAAATACATTAAATGCTTAATATTTGCAAATAAATAGATGATAATTCACATTTTTTTAAAAATGTTATAGTTTTTAAAATGAATTGTCATCCACATAAATGCATTTAATATTTACCTACATACATACATACATTTGGTTGAATTATTAAAAATCAATTAGAATAAAATACCAGACTGAGATGAAGAGAGACTGGAGATAGAAAATAAGCTGGTATTATGACTAGTAAAACCGTGTAACCATTTGTCTTATGTTCAGCATATACAGTAGATTGGAAGTAAATTTTGGATTGAAGTGGATAAATTTGAATTGAGAGAGAGACTAAATTTTGGACAGAGAGTTACTAAATTTAATAGAGGCAAGCCAGAGTGAAGGCTCTTTATGACTAGTGATATGTTTTCCTTACTGATCCATGAAACCACAAACTTTGCGAGATTTGCCAAGAATCCAAGGGAGACTACTCTGATTTTATTCTTGCCATGGAGAATCCGCAGAGAATGGATCACATCTCTGAAATAGCTTGAAATATTATTGCTATCATTAAATTCCTTATTAAATCTTATTGCTTACACTGGGAAAGAATAATGTGCCGATATATATATATATAGATGTATGAATAAATTTAAGACAAACCAGGTGTGTATATATGAAAGAGATCATTATTGTATAATGTGTAATGCGGACTGTAGTTTCAAACATGTTTCATTATCATTGAATATGTGAGTGGGCGCGAGTATAATAATGTGGCCGGGTTAGTAAGGGTGTGGAGATAGAGTAATCTTTGTCTGTTGTCTGAAGGGTGGCAAACATGGCCAATTATCAGTTTGGCTGCTGACCCCTGCAGTTAGGAGATTAATGTCAAGAGTGAGTGTGTGTAAGTATGATAGAGTGTGTGTATTATGAGAGTGAGTCAGAGTTATAGGAAGTGTGAGTCAGAGTTATGTATGTGTGTGTGAGAGTGTGTAGGGTGAATATAGCGAGTGTGTAGGTAAGTTATATTATGGACACATATATATATATGTGTGTGTATTTTGTGTTTTTAAAGAGACACAATATGTTGAATGTACATAGTGCTCAATATTTTAGTTTATTTAAGTTTATCAGATGTAATAGATAAAAAAGACATTGGTCTATACAGAGATGATGGTTTGATTTTACTCATAAATCAGACAAAGCACAACACAGACAAAATAAGGAAAAAAATTATAAAAACATTAAAAAATATGGGATTTAATAAAGATATAAATATTGAGCTAAAACAGGTTAATTTTTTAGACATGACCTTAGATCTTAATA
>VCCN01005310.1:744083-768351 GCA_006491835.1 Architeuthis dux | reverse complement strand
TTCTATTCTATGAATATTCTGTTATAGATATATATATAATAATGTCACAATCTTTTAAAATGATATTCAACCTTTATGTACCAAGAAATATTATTTAGCATGGTTACACAATGTTATTGTTTTAGCTGCCTTGTAAAGAGTGTATCGTAGCAACAGTTTTTCATTTATTAAAAACAATGGAAAAACTTTGTCTATTCAACTTTTTGGTCAATTTTTCTAGTTTGCGGACAATATATAATGGTTCGGCTCCATAGGCTAAGCCTATATTTCATATTACTGACAAGAACTGAGATTTGGATCATGAGAGACTAAATTTGGGCTTTTAAGATGAGTAGATTCTGACATCAGAAGATTAAGCTTTGGATGATGAGACACACTTAAGGATTGAGTGTGCTGAAATTTTATTGAGAAAAATTTAATTTAAGTATTGAAAAGGAGCTAACTCTGGATTCAAAGTGACTAAAATTCAAAACTGAGAATGCATTAACTCAGTGATTCCCAAACTTTTTCTCATCACAGCACCCTTGGTGTATAAGGATTTTTCCACAGCGCCCTAAATCAGAAAATACTGAACAACTGCATTTGTGTTCCTGTGGTTAGGTAGTTAGTAAAAAGAAACAGTCAATTTTCAATTAAGCAGATGTGAGTGAAAAAATATGAGAAAATAGTTTTATTTATTTTTATATTTACAATATAAGGGTCCAGTTTATCCAATATTTACTTTGCAAATTGAACATCGGGTGCCGTTAAGACAGACACAAAGTAAGATTCTAGTTTTACATTATATATTCACCTGTTTAGTTTTTCTCAAAAACGAAAAATTTCTGGAATAAACGAAGGTCAGATGCAGTCAAAGCAGTCCAAACTACAGGAAAAGTATTTTTTTCATAATTCTTTTACTTACGTTTGCTTAACCGAATTTTAACCAAAATAACAAATACCGTAATTTAAATTCATAACAACGTTATAAATTTATTTCTTCTTTTAATAATCAAGATTACTAGTGGGATGGATGAGCCTGTTGTTCAAATCTTGGAATCAATCTGGTGACATCCACCTTCATTTCCTGTTCCACGTCAATTCTTACACGATACTTGTTTTTTATCACAGCTACAGACGAAAAAAACTCAGCCTTGGAGAGATAAGGCATTCCAAATGGAATTAGGATTCGTTGAGATTTAGCACTTAGCAGAGGATATTCATCTTTCACTGATATCCAAAACTCAGTTACTTCCATGTTGGCAAATTTAGTTTTCAATGTATTGTTGCAAGACAGCACATTGAAAACTTCTTCCTCTGCAGAGGAGATTGGGCCCTGAATGGGTCTTGAATCCATGTGAATATTTTTTAAACCAGTTGCTAAGCTGAGGTGTTCTTCAAAACAAATTTTATAGCCTGAGTGAAATCATTGGATGTCACAAACTGTTGCAACAATGGGAAACACTTTTTGCCACTGTCTTCATTCATTTTTCTTTTCCATAATAATCATTTTTTCCTGAAGGTTGAAATCTACCAATTTCAAAATGTGCATATTGCATCCTTGCAGGGAAAGATTTAAAACATTCAACTTTTCAAAGATATCAGACAAATATGCCAATTTGGTTAAAACATCTGTATCCATGAAGTTTTTGGCCTACTCGTGCCCCTTGTTTTCAAGATATGCATAAAGTTCTTGTCGTAATTCGAATGTACGAAACAGTACACTTCCACAAGATCGCCATCACAAGCTGCAGTAGTATAACAAAGATGTGTGTTCAGCTCCCATATTTACGCATAAATATTTGAAAAATCATGCATTTACTGGCTGACTTTTTATATAGTTGACCGTTTTCACTATACATTCCAGGACCAGATTCACTGGAGGACTTAGATGCTTTGATGCAAGTTCTTCCCTCAATCAAACATATTTCTCAACCGACAAACACGTTCTGTAAACTTCATCTGTACGATGACTAACCTCTCAATTAGCTTCCCTTAGTCACCTAAAGATCAGACCTTCATCTCTACCAATTACTACTTACCTACCTCCTCATTCTAAGCTTAACTCTTCTCTCTCCACGATCATTTCAACATGCATGCTTTTCCCCAATCTTTATGTTCAGCCTTTTTACTTTAATCAACATGTCTTTGTATCTCCCTTTTGTATTAAATGAATCTTTCATTTGCAACCTACAAATGTACGTTGTTGTTTGTTTTCTTCCTATACGGTTCCATTTTCTCTGTTTGTATTTCCGTGCCAAAACCAACATGGCGGCGTAAGCGTTTCTTGCCCAAACAGCTCCTGGACTGACCGGCCAATCAACTGGCTCCATTTGCATCACGTGACTTGCGACGTGCCAGCGAACATATCTACAATGGCGGACAATCCCAAGACTCCTTTTCAAGTGGCAACACGTTTGCCTGCATGTTCCAGAATACAACAAGTCTCCCCTTCTACACTGTGGTCTATTAACACATAACAGCCCTTCTTAGGGCCAAACAACAAGGTCTCTCCTTCCACCTTAATTTAGCCCTTTTAAGGGCTAAACCGAAAGTCTCACATCCTACATCCAGCAACCATCACATAGCGTAACAACCCGTCCTTCAAACTTTAAACTTTTATCAGCATCAATGAATTGTACAAATTGCAACCCAAATTCCTTCCCTTTCATTTTTTCAATCAATTGTTCATTCAGGTCCTCTGCCAAGTGCTGGATTCTGTTTCAAATCATATTATCTGATAAAAGCACCTTAGAAAGTAGTTTCTCGGCAAATTCACTAATCATAATATTTACCATATCTACAGCAGCTGGTAAAATCAGATCTTCTGCTATGGTATGATGCTTTTTATGCCACCTTATAGGATGCTAGCAAAGCATTGCTTAGCATTGATGTATGCTTAGAAATAGTACTTTTCTGTTGTAAATCTGCTAACTTTCTGCTAAAATAGTCATGAGGTTTACCAACCATGTTGCGATGATTTGTTTCTAAGTGGCGTTTTAATTTACTCTTGGAAGCATGCACTCTGGTGCCAAAACTTTCAAACACAATAGACACTGTGGTCTCTCTTTATTGTTGATATATGTGGAAGTGAATCCCAAGTCCAAATAACTATTGTCATATTTACGATATTTACGCTTCTTCCCATCTCCGCCTCTGGTTTGTGTTGTATCATCACTTTCATAACATTTATTAATGTTCGATAAAAACCTTTCTATTTGTACGAAGGACTACAACCTAAAAAATACTTAATTTAAATAAACCTTTTCAATTTATATTAAATTTCTCGTTTTAATTAAACTTATTGTTTTATCAAAACACTTACTTTAACTTAATATCTTGATCACATCACCATTCAATAGATTCTATCTTCAATGGTGCCGCAAGGAATCTGCAGTTAATGTTGAACACGGTTTAGAACAATCCAGAATGTAAATCTTGTCTATAGAAAGGGCGCAAACTAGTGTTGAAATTGTGAAGATCAAGACTAGATGTGCCAGTTAGATGGGTTGATCGGAACATGACACACATGACTTTTCTATCGGATTCATGCAAGAACATTTCATGATGAAGTTGATGTTGGTTGTTTCATAACATGAGAGGAAATGAATTTGACGAAACATTTTTTCTATTAGAAACAAACATTTTTGGATATATAATATGAAGACAAAAATTGTTTCCATATGTTACTCAACAGACCCTTTCGCGTGTGCCAGCCACATTTATTTTTATTATTTATACTACCAATGCTGTTTTTAATTTCTTAAAGTAACAATTACATATTTTAATTCTTTGGGTGCACAACATTTCCCATCCAGCTTCCCCTGTACCCCATATCCATCTTTTTAGGCCATGGTAAGGTTGCCGGATTAAAACCTGACTGTGAAGCCAAACAATACATGAAAAGCAAAAAAAAAAGCCAAACATATTTAAATACTTATGTTGCAAAGTGTATAGGAGTGTTGCACAGTGTCATTGACAGTACGCAACATTCCAGGAGGATGACAGCAAAGAATAGAAAGAGATGATAAAGCGAAAGACAAAGAAAAAGAATAAGAGATAAAGAGAAAGATGGCAGGCAGCAGAAAATTAACAGAAGTCAGCCAACAGAAATTCCTGTCAAGATAATGAATTTTAAGCTCTTTTGGGGATGTTAGTCAGTCAGGTGTAAATCGATGTATGACTGTATTAAAATTTTTGAATATCCCTAGGAGCAAACAGCGGCGCCCTTGGGAGCTAACCGCAGAACCACTGGGAGCTAACCACGGCACCCCTGGGAGCTAACCGCAGTACACAATTTAACAACATCTGCATTAATTAGTCTATCAAAGGAGATCATGTTTTTTCTTTTTTCTAAGAGAGATTAAATTTTGACTTGTATCATGTATCATAAATTTTCGAAATTAAAAATTAAAACAATTCATTGTTAAAAATCTGCATTCATTGTTATAAATTCATTGTTATGTTATTACATTCATTGTTATAAACAACTTTAATTCATTTTAGATAACGTATTTGGGATCGACAAATTTTGATAGCAATAACTGTTTGATGACATTATCTGTGATTATAATAAACGGCTTCCTCTGTATATATAGATATTAGTTGATATTTTTAGAAATAATAAATGAAGCTACATATGGGAATAAAAAGTGCTTATCTCTCAGAAACAGTTTTATCATGGACATCCCTAGTAATCAATGAATGACTGGTTGCTAAGTACTTAGTTGCCATGGAATCTATGCAACTTTTTTGCTACTGAAAAACAAGACTTTTATGCAGAGTTTCATTTTTTTAAGAGGCAAGCACTATCTTAATGTTTTTTAAAAAACTATAACCAAATATACAAAACCATGCAGACATGTAAAAATGATGTACATGATGTCTTGCTGGTATTTCAAAATACTTGAAGTGAAGTGATTTGATATTTGTGTTGGAGATATCTTTTGAGACATTGATAGCTGAAAATATTCAAACCAGAATAAACAGTTCTGGTTAGTCACTCAATAGAAACCGTCATGTGACCAATGTCTTTTGGCAGCATGCCGTGTTGGGGTGATCAATAAAACAAATTGGAAAACGGGGTGATCAATGAATAAGTTACTTCTCTTGCTTTTTGTCAGATAGTGATCACTAAAAAGTCTAAATTTTCAAAAAACAACCTTGAATACTGCATAGCACAAACTAAGGACCGATTTAGCATAAACTTACATTGCAAATTGAACCAGCCATAAAAACTTATTTTCAAAAAGACCTAATAAGGAGTAAATGTGTAAATTTTCAGCCCTCTAGGTCCATTTATACGGCCTGCATACTTAGCCAGCCAGCCTTCCAGACCAACTTAAAAACTGAAGAAACCTATGTTGACAGTTTTGGTTGACGGTTTCTAATTATATAAAGTGTGCTGTATGCAGTCATATTGAATGAGAAAGAAGCTTGGTACCATAACTAGTAATACAGTTCCTAAATTAATAAGCACAGACTCACACACACACAATTATTTTAACTAATTCACTAATATAATTAATATATAATTAGCTTATAATTAATCACCGCTACCCACAACAGACCGGTTTAATCACTGTTGCTGGGTTTAGGTTATTCATGTGTTCTGACATTTATATGTATCTATCTATGTATCCGGACTTTGCCCAGCCCATACCATTCATAGTAGAAACTTGAAATTTTGCACACACACTCTCCTCAATGAGTAGTTTTTTTTCATTTTTTGAAAATTCTCCCCCTAAATAGGTTTTTAGGGGGGGGGGGTCAATATGCAATATAACCTTATGCTAAATGGGTCACTAGTTTGTGCCCACTTGTTTTTTGAAAATTCAGACCTTTTTTGTGATCACAGTCCAAGGAAAGGCGAGAGAAGTAACTTATTCATTGATCACCCCTTTTTCCAACTTTTTAATTGATCACCCCCAGCACAGCATATATGGGTGGCAGTGATTCATAATTTTCCTCGGCATGCTAGTTCAGTTTAATACAGGTATGCCCCGCTTTTCGAAAGTTTGCTTTATGCCAAGTTTTCTCTTACAAAAAAAGATAAAAAACAAAAATAGCATCCAGCGCTTGTTTTGTGGCAAGCTGTCATAGAGGCAGTGTGCACCCTCTTCCTCTCTCTTCTACACACCAGCCTCCTGTACCTCCCACTACCCCAACCTCTAATGACTCAACCTCACATTCCACAAAAATACCATTTTGGGGTCTGGGAACGCTCAAAAGATTTTCCCATGTAAATTAATGGTAATTGCTTCTTTGCTTTATGCCATTTTGGCTTATGAAAGGATTTTATAGGAATGCTCTACTTTCAGCTAGCAGGAAACCTGTATATTGAAAATATATCATATTTGATAGGCTATTAAATTCCAAAATAAAAAGAGCATTTAAATATTATACTGACATTATGGATAAAAGGCCAAGCACAGAAGACTAAAGTTAGGTGGTTGTGATGAGTTATGGTGAGCCGAAGTCCAAAAGATACCATTGTAAAATATGTTTCATAGGTCAGAAAAGAAAATAATATCTAGGTACATCCATTTTATGATATATGTATATTAGTAGTCTGAATACTATCTAGCTGATGCTTCTAAACAACAAAATGATTCTAATAAAATTTATCTCGGGTACAGCTCTTCAGACTAGGAGAGAGAAAAGTACAGAACAGGAATCAATGAAGTTTTGAGTATAAAAATACCAATACTAGATCATGCCAATAAAGATTATTCTTTCATACGTAGATAAGTACTTTAGTATATCTGTACTTATGAAGCTAAGTCTAATTTAGTACAAAGTCAATATTTATCAATATGTCTAAATTAACATCTGCATATACATAGTTACATCAATAACTCGGCAGCCTAATGATGAAAAAAGCATTTATTTTACAAAACAAATATTTATTTTGCATCATAATCTCCTTCCTTGTTAATGCACTTAATTCAGTGGGGAATATTAATCACATAGATGAAACATTATACAGTGAAAATTTTAGTTCAAATTGAGCTAATAATTACATGTCAGGCTATAGATGTATTGATCCACCCTCATAATCTGTATCATATTTACATAAAACATTGAAGACAAGAGGTTGTTGTCAAACTAACAGGGAAAAAATGGTATAAAACTATTAGCGTGGCGTAACATCTGCCATAAAGTATTCCATACTTAGAAAAAAATAGCACAAACTGCATTGATAAAAATAATTGGTTAGAAAAGATTCCACTGGGAAACTACAGACTTTAAAATTCATGTTTCAATATTCATTGCATGACTATGATAGGCAACTTCATCATTTAGCAACAAATTGATTTTTTTTAATATATCTTATATCACTAAAAATATATCAGGTTTTTTGTGACAAATTGATTTTTAATGAATAGGTTAAAATCAAATAAACACTTTCTGCCATTATATAGCAACTAGAAAGTCGGAAGTCAATAGCATTACTCCAAAAATAAAAATGAACAATAACCCATCAACTTACTTTAAATATGAGCAAAATGGATCAAATGAAATCCTGCCAAAAATTGAATGGGCATGACCAATCAATGAAAATATGACAGGGAATACTATTTTTGAACCAATTAAATTGGAGAAAAGTATGTAAACAAAGAACACCATTTTTAGAGATAAGTATATAAACAAATACTATTTTTGAACCTAGAGGAAAAGAATTTCAACAAATCTTTCTCTGCGATCCCCCAAGAGACAATATAAGGACAAAAAAAACTCACTTAACTGTTGTTTAGTTTCCATAATGAGGGTTTTAAGAAAGAAAATTACTTCATGAGGAAAAATATTTCATTACATCTTTGTGGTCAGTGAACTCTCATATGATTGCCAAGTATTAACCACTTAGGAGCAGCTGACGAGATATCTGGTGAGAAATTTCTTTGTCCTGGAGCGACCATTAAGATATCTTGCAAGAAATTTCTTTGTATGGGGACATTTGTTTCTTATCAGAAATGTTATTCCAAGTTTATTTACCAAGAAAATTACTTGTAAATATTAGTTTCATTTTAAATTAAGAAGATTTTTATTATACTACGCTGTTCTTATGGACGAGCCCGGGGGGGGGGGGGTTGAATGATGTTAACTGGTGCATTAAGAATGGTTTTGAGGTAAAATGAAGTAGATATAAAATTTTCAAAAATATTAATAAAATTCACCAACAGAATTATGATGTGTAGCTTTCAATGGGACAAACTTGGGAGCCCATCTTTTATAGATGTCACCATAATCACTTCAACCATAAAAGGCGAATGATTAAGCAGGGTATAAATCTGTAGTCATTTTGCCACCCTCTGTAACTACACCGGTGACAAAAAAGTCAACGCTTCTTACTGATGTACATAAACAATCTTTATTTGTCTCTTAAGTCTCAGTGCAACGTGAAAACTGCAATATAAGCAATGATTTTCATGCGTCATTGTATGGGGTGATGAGAATGAAGTGTGCGTGTGTGTGTGTAGGAGGACATGTGTTCCCAATTATCTATGGTGCTAAATTAATGTCTGGTCAGCCAACTGACGCCAGTTTAGTGATTAAGCAGTCTGCGTCCAGCTCCAGCTGGATCATGGAATGTGTGTGTGTAGGAACATGTGTTCTTAATTATCCACTGTGCCTTCTCCTAGACAGTAGCCAACTCCAGCTGGGTCTTCCAAGCCAGGCATTCTCACCTACCTAAAAGCCCATTAGGGAGATCATGACTAAAAATTTGTGATTTGGACTTAAATCGAGTTAGTTGGACATTCATGATTTTTTTGTGAGATTTCTCTTTGTAGCTAGTACCAGTTACACCCTCTGCCTTCAAAAATAACTTGATACTATTATTACAGGGTTGTAAAATAAAATGACATAAAAAATTGGAAATCAAACGGAGTAGCAGAATGTCTATGGATTTGCACATGGCTTTATCATCAGGCCTCCAGGGCTGAAGTGGTTAAGGTAACATCTATTAAAGATAGGGTCCTACAGTATGGGAAGTGACTTCAAGTCTCATCAGCAGTTACTTCTTTATTTCTGATTTTAGACTGTTTATTTGAGCAATGTATTGACCCAGAGTTTTGTGATAAAAAGCAACAAGATGGAGAAAAACTAGTATAGGAAATTGTATTGACCTGTATTAAATTAAAAGTCCTAGTTGTATTAAGGTACTGCAATATTAAGGCTGCCAGGAATTATTTTAGTTTCATGTGCTTGACCAATAATTCCAGTGTGGTGCCAAAAATCTGTGATTTCATGAAGAAGAAACAATGAAGAAGAATAGATAATATGCTGAAAGCATGTGCATCAGTCATCTTCGATAAGTGAGAGAAATGAAATTGAACAAAGACAGAGAGTCCATAACAAATCAAAATGAAGACCAATGCAAATACTTGTAGACATGCATTTAACGAACATTTAATAACAGGCAAACATCAATACAAAATGAGTATATACGTTTAAACTGAAAGAAAAATGGATAAGACAAATCGTTACTTGAATCAACAGAATTAAGAAACATGTGACAGTGTTGCGTGGAGCCATTGCCAAATTTTTGTGACGGATAGAAGCAGGGATACTGAATTGAATGTTTTGGTAAGTATGGTTTCCTGAATACCAAGATATTACCGAAAACATGGATTCAGTAAAGAAAGGAAGAATATGGACAGAGCTCATGAGGCTAACAAAACAAACACAACAAAATATATATGCCGCAACTTTTTTAGAACTGGTATTGGCTCTCACTGAAAGCACATAGTAGTGTAGAAGTAAGAAGTTAAGTCTTGATGCAAGAAAGGAAAATGGCATGGCAAATACGATGTGAATAACAGTAAAAATAAGGATATGTATGCTCCTCAATATCATGTGGCTAGAAGCCAGAAGTGAGTGATAGAAAATGGAAGTTGTTATTTTTATAGCTAGGATGTGATGTCACAAGATTCAGGACTAATTTTCCAACAGACTATTTTTTTGGAATTACTTTTCCACACACTATTTTGTGTAGTAAAATTTACTAAATTAAAATGAGGCACAACACTAGTAATCAAATAATAGTAATCATGAAAGTACTTCATCTATATAAAAAAATGACTTGCAAAAATAACTTAAAATAATGATGACTTTGGAACTATTTTATTGAGGCAATTTTGTTTAAACTAAATAACATCTGCTTTGTAAATTTCACAAAATAAATGTCAGAAAAATCTAAAAACAGGCCTGGTTAGTCACTCAATAGAAACTGTCATATCTTTTGGCAGCTTGCCATGTTGGGGGTGATTAAAAAGTTGGAAAAAGGTTTTTAGTGACTTGCTCCCAAAAGTTTTTTTTTTTTTTATAAGGACATTTTGGAAAATGTTTTTTGAAATGATAAAAATTGACACCACACTGCATTTCTACTAACATTATACAATAAAAAAAATCTTGCTGAATGTTGGATAGGATCCCACAAAGAGTCAAAGCCCCTCCCAGGCCCTTGAATCATTAGCCATGTCACTGCCTTTAATAATTTTCATTTTATATCCACTACTAGTCTTGTAAAAGTGGCAGGTTTCATCAAATCACTAAATCAGTGGTTTCGTTTTCATTATCAAGGACACCATTTATTTGTATGAATTCTTATATGGACTCCAGGATTTTGAACGGTCTTCCCACGGAGCCCTAGTAATACCTTTGTGGACCCTCAGGGGTCCCCAGGGGGACCCTCAAGGAGCTAAGACCCCCACCTCCCAAATCTCCAGCTACATTCCTGTTTTTGAATTGTACTACTAAAATTCCTCTGTTTTTGGAGATTGAATAGAATTGAGTGTGTGTGTGCATATGAATATTTTGGCTTTTATACTATGCTTTGTGCATTGATATTTACATATAGACCAAGCAACTGTTTGCAATTTTGGGAAGAATCGTTATCATTCCATGAGTTGTTCACACTATTGAACATTCTTTGTGTTGCTTTTGCTGTTAGCACAACATTTCATCCAATCTTCTTTGGGCATACAACCCATAAGGAAATCAAGCAACTGTTTTGAAATATAAGTACTTACGAACTTTGTTGCAAAAATCAATTAAAAGCACAAAAATCTGTGGTATCATTTTTATCACAGCAAGATTTTGTTGAGAATTGAGGGTGAATATGCATGTCTCTGTGTATTTGTGTACATTCATAGACATTTTTATGTATATACCTAATGTCATTTGACCCAAGAAATGATAGGTAAATAACCATAGTTCTAGGATATTTTCTATTTATCTCTTTTTTTCTATCACAAATGAGGGAAGTAACTTATCAGAGGCAAATTATGAACCTTCAGCAAAAGACACTAATTATGTCAATGCAGCTGACTTCCTTTGACATGTGATACTGACTAATAATAACTTCCCTTCCTCTTGCACAAAGCCAGATAAAAGATCATCAGAAAGACACTATTTCTCTTGGTAGCAGTCTTTTTTTTCTCTCTGACAGGTGGAGAGGGCAAGAATAATGGTCAATATTCATTTTGCAGAAATGGGCTACCTTATTAATGACAAGGCTAAAAGAATGTTTTGGGGGAGTAATACAGCATGGCTTTATCATTTTTATTGACTGGAAACTATTGTAAATATCATATATTAAATAATATCTTTTCAATAATCTGTCATCTTACTAACATGTCAGATTTGACTGATATCTGGAGATCTTGTTCATCATCTTATTCGTCACTCACACCCTTCCAAATTCATCATGCAAACTTTCACCTCTACTCTAAAATGGTGTAGGATTGATAGTGAAATAATGTTGGGGGAGAGAGTAAGTGTAAGTATGAAAGTATTACAATGATTAAAAGTAGCAATAATAATAATTACTATATGGTAGTAACTAGTTGATTAAATGCTAGTAGCAGCCTGTGTAGAGAAAGGAGGAAGGAAAGAAATGCTGATACGGAGGTAATCCTTTATTCCCGATATGGATGTCACGTGGTGTAAAGGAAGGTCTCCGATTGGCTGGCGTCACATAAAGATTTGGAGAAGAAGACACAATCACCATTTTGATTATTTTGAGTAGCCTACCCATATGTGGTGATTTGAGCGGCCATTTTAAACAATGTAAGACACGAGGACACATGTCTAATGAAATAGCAAATAAAAAGAAATCTGATCGAATAAAGAATACAAGTACATATAAACAAGAATAGAATAAAGTCAAATGCAGATATTTGTAGACATACAAATTAACATGACATTTAATAAACAGCACATATAACAATCTGGTACCTAAGCTTTAAGCTGCAAAAGAAAACATGAAATATTAAAGTAGGATCATTCTTAAGCTGGCGAGTTATTACTGGAAGGGAAATAGAATAGAAATTAAGTGACATTGTGAGGTTCATTGTGTCGTGTGTGGTTTTTACCTTATGGAAACTGAAGTGTTTGTTTTTAATGCAGTGTTGGTTATTCATGAACCAATATATGCTGCTATCAAATATGGATGAATCCACTAGGTCTGGAATTGATCGCCTAGAAATAACTAGCAGATAACTTCCATTGGTATAATGCAAATGACAAGAAGATGATACGTCACAGCGAGAGAGTGTTTAATAGGCTGAGTGGTTGGGGTGTGGAAAGCCAATATTTAGTTACATATTTCTATCTATTCAGGATGTCTTCAGCTTAGTGGTTAAACTAGCCTGGTATTCAATTCTTTATTTTGGTATCAATTACTATCAAATAGGAAAGTGGCCGTTACAATAGCATCAGTGGCTGTTATAAGATGAATGGACAATCAATAATTAAACTTGGAGTTCAACTTACTTTTAATGCTTCTTATGTAAAGCAAACTACCATATAAGTATTTATAAGAGTTAAAAAGCATGTGGGGTTGTGAAATGTCAGACAGAGAAGACACCAAAATATTAGCAGCCAAAAAAAAGGGGGAAAAATGAGAAAAAAAAGAACCATGTTGAACTGATCAATCTTAGAGAGACAACACATAAATATTAGTTATGTGCAAACAAGGATTGTCAGTCATAGGTGACAAAAGAGAAGGAAGATAGACAAATAGAGAAAAGTAGAACACAGCAGAAATAAAATAATGAAAACATAAAATATGGTGGCCATTTTATATATTTATTTGTTCATTTATGACACAATCATCAGAAAATTATTTCCATCAACTTTGACCTCAAATAACAGTTAGCTTAATTAAAATAAATAAAATAAAGATAAAGCCTTTAAAAATATGCACTAAAGAGAAATAAAAGTAAATATTTTCACATGACTATTATTTATATAAATATGATTCAATAAGTTGGAAATTATTGGCCTATTTAGCTTATTAAAGCTGACCAATGTTTTGGATCAATTATCCTGACCAGCAACCTAACTGCTAGCAAATCATAGTTTTATTCAGGAGATCAATACATGTGCAAACAACAGTAGTCGCAGAGCTGGCTGTAAGAAAAGCAAAATATCATTTAATCAAGAATAAACATTCACATTTGAAGAGAAAAAGAAACATTTGCAGACATTTAATCAATCAGTTTGAACTATGCAAATCTGATACTCAAATGTTGACATGAACAATTTTTTGCAGGTTTTCAAAATATCTTTGTCTTTTTTTCATGCAATCTCCAAAGCCAACTTTCCCCCAGGAGGAGGAGGGGGGCGCCCTGGTGACACCATCAGAGGGGGTCACCCCCTCCAATGGTACAAGATGACTGCCTAAAATCGTTTCATATAATTTCTTGGTAATTCTTTTTTCTAATGAAACATCTGTCCATACAATATCTCCAAAAGTACTCAATGAAATTTTATGGAAGGGTGGGCAAGAGTTGGTTGAATTTTGGAGTGGATCCAGAAATTTCTGATTGAGATATATTTTTCCGGTTTTTTTTCTCCAGACATATATGTATACGCTCATGACTGTCCATGAAAATCTTTTTAGAAATGGTGGAAAATAGGCCATGGAAGTAGTGGGGTGGATCCATGCACAGTTACCTACCCTACATAATAGTTATATGTCCACAAAACATATGGCCAAAATTTCATGTTTATCCACACGATACCTACAAAGTTTCTCAATGAATTAGAATGTAAATTTGTGGAAAGGTGTACAATAGGCCACGGAAGAAGTGATTAAAATCCCTATACATCATAGTTAAATGTCCAAACCACATAGTGCCAAAATTTCATGTCTGTTATGGAAGGGTGATTAAGTTTTGGGACATATCCTCCCATCAATCATAGTTATATGTCCACACCACATATCGCCAAAATTCCATGTCTGTCCACACGATATCATTAAAATTTCTCAATGAATTTCAATGAAATTATGTGGAAGGGTGGAAAATAGGACATGGAAGAAGTGATTAAAGTTTGGGGCAGATCCATGCACAATTACTTCCTCTGATAATGACGTTGGCCAAGGTATGTGCTCTCTGAGAGCTTTCTAGTTTTATTGTATAGTTTTTAAAGGATATTGTACAGGTTTTGTGAATTGATCGATTTACATAATTATAGAAGTTCAATTTCCTCTTTTTCTTTTTAAATCTGAACAAAGTATGTCTTTTTTTTGTTAACAGACAACTCTGCTCCTGCTGTCACTATGGTGAATGTGTTGCCATGGACAACTGCCATCAACATATTCTAGAAGAGCCAGGTGGTCTTGTGCAGTTCATTGTGGCGTGGAAGATACTGAATAAAAACATTTTCATGGGAGTTATCACCCTAGTCACCATAGTTCCCCAACTGCCACCCGGTACAATTGACTGCAAAGAATGCAAGACAATCTCTAATCATTTTACACCCTTGAGGTTCTACACCTAAATGAATATTTTGTGAAATTCAGGAAATTTTTATCTACTTCTGAAGATAAATTCCTCTTGATAGTATTTTAACAAAACAGAAAATAATTATAATTGAGTTTATTCACACCATTTTATGTCAAGCCTATCAGCCTGAAATATTTTTAATATCGTGGATATTTACTAAGCTTAACCTGGTCTAGCACAGGGCTACAATAGCTGGATACACAGTGAGGACTGTTATTATACATTATACTATAGACATCCACTTAGGGGAAGGTAGGGAAAATGAGCCACCTGCTTCTCCTCAAGGGCGAGAGGTTTGAAAGTTGGAACCTTATAGTCAATAAACGATAATGATGCAGTACAATTGTTTCATTTAATCCTAACTTAAAGTTCCCATATAAAAAGACTGCATTATTATTTGCTGGCGCTCACTCCATCATGTCATTAGCCAGGGTGAGGTCATGGTCAAGTGCACCATCTGTCATCTGGATCATACAATGGGTTGTACCTGCTTACACTACAAATAGCAGGTAGAATGCCTATCGTGTAGCAGGGTTGCCACTAAGATATATTCTGTATATACCTCTTTGATCCATCCCCCCTCCATTGGTGCGGCCTGTACTCATGATACATACATAGCCAGTCAGCCAGACCAGTTTAAAAACTGAAGAAACCTATGTTGACAGTTTTGGTTGACGGTTTCTAATTGTCTTTTATTTTTTACTTAACCTCTAGGCATGATAATTGATATTGAAAATAAACAACAAAATTTAACGTTTAAATTTAAATTATAACAATGCCAATCAATTGATAATAATACCTTTTTCAATTAACTTTTCCATGGTTTTATTTCACCACACTTGGAAGTGATACATTGGGAATAATCACTGAAAATTTAGTAAGTTTACATTTAATATTAAAAGAGATATAGCAATTTATTTACTGCCCATATGTATTTTATTGTTCAGCAACAAGCTGTTAGATTAGTTTCAGGGCACAAGGCACATTATTAGAGATGGCAGTCGGGCAAGTAATCAAACATGGCTGCCAGGGAGGAAAGAGTTAATAAACTAAATGAACTTAATACATTACCTTATAGATGTTCCATTTTATTAATAGATTCAAACATGTATTTAAAATATATATGTTCTGAGTTATGTCTGCCAAGATTGCTTGATATTTGTGAAAGAATGAATGTTGCCTGTTGTTGTATTAGAAAAGAGTAGTTGATTTTGGTTGATATTTACAGCTGAATCTCATTCAGAACAACATTTAAAGCAACATAAACATACTATCATTGCAAACCTGTATACTTCTGTTTTGAGTCTCATGAACATATAAACAAACCATTATTATTATTTACTGTTATCTGCACTTGCTGCCATTGTTTGAAAATATATACAAATTTGAGGTATATACTGTAAAAGAGAATAACACAAAGGCCCTCCACAATTAGAGATGTTTCTTTTATGACTGAAATTTGCCTTGATTGATAATGAAACAAATAGTATATCAAGAAAGGAATTTGGGTAAAGATCTACATCCGTTAACCAAGACGAAAAATAATAGAAGCAATTTTTTTTCGGCAGTAATTTTTTGTGCTTTTAATCTGTTAGACCCTAACAATCTTCCTAGAAATTGTTAGTTTTTAGAAAAAAAATGTTTTTTAAGGTTTTACGAGGGGGGTTCTATTTACAATGTAACTGTATGGTAAACTGGACCGTTACTTTCAGTCCGTTGTATAGAAGTGAGGCTTCGAAGCATGTTGTAACTTCCCTTCCCCCTCCCTGGGTGGGCCCCTTTCCCTTCCCTGGGGTTGCCCACTGCACACTCCTGAGCAGGCACATGTGCACACTTGGGCAGCCCCCGTGCCCCCCACCAAAAAAAAGCACAGAAAAATCGTCATTGAAATATCAAAGAAGCCTCACAAGGGAAGTAACCAAATACTTGAAAGCCTCACTTCCATACAACGGATAGAAAGTAACGGTCCCGTTTACCATTACAGTAACATTGTAAATAGAAGCCCCCTTGTGAAACCTTAAAAAACATTTTTTCTGAATAATAAAAAATCCCAGGAAGATTGTTAGGGTGTAATGGATTAAAATCACAAAAAATTACTGGTGAGAAAAAATTGTTTCTATTTTTTTTTGACTTGGTTAACAGATGTAGATCTGTTGTTGACATTTCATATCCATCTGAATAGCAACAAAAGTAGAAAATCAAAGTTATATAAATGCAACAGCTGATATTGGTTTTGGTTTTCATGTGGTTATTTAATATTTGTTTTCTATAATTCTGAAAATCATGACAGTATTATAAAACTAGTTAATACCCTTGAAAAGATTCATGGATATATTTGAATTTCTATGAAACTATTTTCTAAGAAAAAATAATAGCAAATTTATTTCAGTAGAAAAGTCCATAGTTTCAAAAGGTGGGAAGGAGGTACTTTTATCAGCAAAATTGTTATCCCTGAGTGAGAGAGTCAGTTGTTACAGACAGCAAACCAAGAAATTCACACTGTTGATTATATAAGTATGAAGTGGTTTCTAATGCTATTTATCTATACTGGGAGATCTGATAAGGATCAAACCCACTAACAACAGCCAGCAAGATAAGCTTGTTGATCATTGATATGCAACATCTGTCCTCTTTTTTTTTTTTTTTCTCCATATGATCTACTCATTAAGCCCAATGGAAAAAAAATTCAGATATATTTGGATTGAGATGTTTTTGTTTTTTTTAGAAAAAAATACAAAATTCGTTTACCGGGAACGGTGCATAGTTTGTTTGATTTGATTTGTTAGTGCATAACCTCTGGACAACTGGAATTGGCTTCTACTATTTTTATAAGCACTTCCTGCTTGTCTAGACAGCATCTCAAATTTTCTGTGTATTTAGGTAAAATCACCAGTTAACCAAGTCAATTTGTGTACAAGACTGGTCACACCTATTTGGCGTCTCCTAAATCAGGCCATATCTAAAGATCAGCTAAATCTTCTAAATGCTAACCACACTCTATTCTATTTTCCTCTCTATTGTCTCAACTGCTAACCAGTACTAAAGCCACTAACTAATGCTAATACTTAAGAAGAAACGGATGAACTGAAAGAACGGACTGATCACCTTGTGTTTCTACATAGAAAAAAAGGTAGGTTGTCTTTTATATATCTTGTTTGACTTTGTGACTTCCTTCGAAGCCCAAGTCATCACAGGGCAGGAAGTATTTTTTTCAGCAAATCCCCCCTCCCTCCACAGTGGAAGAGTCCAGTGTTACAACCAGCGAACCAAGAAAATCACACTGTTCATTATTAGAGTAGATTATTTGCTATCCAAATATTAGATTTTCACTTCTAGATTTAGATTCATGAGTTGTCATTTATTTACGGAGGTTTCAAAAAAGCATGAGTATCAAGGGTATAAAAATAGTCTCAACATTACAGGTTTTGAATATTGACACTTAACTTTATATATGAAGTAAATAATAGTACTTGGGTCAACTGAATTTAGTAGCAATATCTACCTTCAACATTATAATCAGTTTTAATAATTTGGATAATGATCTATTTGCTAATCTAACTACAATTGAAGAAATCTCTTCTTGCATGCACTGTGATTACTCAACAACTGGCCAGATATATTAGTCAGCACACCAGGCATTACAGTGTCAAGTTTAAAGTTGTTTGGATCAGTGGTTCCGGGGAAATCTAATGCACCCCGATTACTCAACAACTGGCACTGTACAAAGTTGACATTTCCCAGATATATTAGTCAGCACACAAGGCAGTGCAGTGTTGCTTTTTGGATCAGTGGTTCTTGAGAAATCTAATAAAAATAAATAAATTACAGATTATAGATCTTTTATCTAAAATTATAGATCTAAATTTAGATCTAAAATCTCTAAATTGGCAATAGATCTAAAATTAGATATAAAATATCTAAATTAGCAACACTGAAGAAAAGTAACCAAAATACTTCAAAGCCTTAGTTTTGTATGACAGACGTAAAATTATTTTATATGATTTTTATGGCAGGTTGCTCAACACACCATGAAGACCAGTCCCTTCCAAACATGCACCTTTGGAACAGGCATTTCCCTAGTAAAAAAAAATGATGCAATTGTCTGAGGTAAAAACAAATAGACATATTATTCAGTACGTGACTATTCGGTCATCTAATTTTGTATATTTTCCCTTGTGTCTCCAGTTGGGAATACAGAAATAAGAGGCACATAATAAAGCTGATGAGAAATTGGATACTGTCAACCAAAACTGTCAAGATAGGTTTCTTCAGTTTTTAAGTCGTCCGGCTGTCTGGCTGGCTATGTATGTTTCACACGTACAGGTCACACCATTGGAGCTAGAGGGCTGAAAATTTCAACATTTACTCCTTATTATGTCTTGAAATATAATAAGGAGTAAATGTTGAAATTTTCAGCCCTATGGATCAGAGGGAGGACTAGAGTGAAGGATATTATACAAATAATTAAGCAGTAAAAATGGAGATGGGCTGGTCACCTAACAAGAAGAGATGACAATAGATGGGGGGAAAGGCTGACCAATTGGTGCCCATGGGACAGTAAACGCAGTGGGAAAAGACCAGATACAAGATGGAGGGATGAAATAGAAAAGTTTGCTGATAAGATGTGGCAGAGGTTAGCACAATCTAGGTCATTATGGAAGGAAATGGGAAAGGCCTTTGTCCAGCAGTGGATTTATAATGGATGATGATGATAATGATGATGTCTTGAAATACATTTTTTTTGTTTTTTTTAAATCCACCCCCCAAATAGGTTTTTAGTGAAGGGGTTCAATTTACAATGTTAGTTTATGCTAAATTGATACCTCCTGCTTTTTTTTTGAAAATTTGAAAAAAAGGTGAGAGAAGTAAATTATTCATTTGTCACCGCTTTTTTGAATTGATCACCCCAACACGGCATGCTGCCAAAAGATGTCGGCAACAAGACAGCTTCTATTGAGTGACTAAGCAGACCTGTTTTACTGATAAATACTCACAACAACTAGCAAAAGAGTTTGTTTTGGTTTTTATCTTTTACAAAGCATCATTAATCATTTTAGCAATAAACTTTACTCATTGCTAAATGGAAGTGACAAATATTTACAATTTTCAGATGTGTCCAACGCATCACTATATCCCATAAGAACCTAGACCCACTTCTACTTGAAAGAAAATTATATGGGATTCTGGGTAGGCAAATTGACACACAGTCACTTGACTGCACCAAGATGTTCAGTAGATGTCATTTAGTACACTTCATGAGTTAAAATCAAGGATAAAATATAATATTATATAAGAGACCGTGCAGATCAATTAAATTGTATGTGACAACGGTGTCACAGTGGGTTCTTTGTGTGAACCACCCTCATCTTCCTCTTCCTCATCCTCCTGCTACTACTACCACAACTAGTAATGCTAAATATCAATTTTTTCAGCCGTATCATATTGGATTGATATGAAATCTGGTCCAGACCTTCGGGTGAAATATCCTCATCTTCCTCTTCCTCCTGTTAATACTACCACCACAACTAGTAATGTTCAATATCAATTTTCCCAGCTGTATTATGTTGGATTGATATGAAACTTGGTCCAGACTTTCGGGCGAACTATCCTCATCTTCCTCTTACCACTCCCCCCTCCTCCTGCTACTACTACCATGGATGGTGGACGAATCGTTGAACTTGTGGCTCTTGTTATGCATACATTGCACTTACAAGTGTTGCTCTATGGTTGCAGCAATAAGTTGGCGGCCATAGAAGGTAGCTCAGGTGCTGAATCGGTGACCCTCTCACGACAAACTCACTGCAGAGAATGAAAATTGATTTCAATGTAAAGTAAAAACATTCCTACAAGCAATTAGTCAAGTACAAAGGTGGATCAATAAGTTTGTAGCTTGACATGTATCTATTAGCTGAATTTTGATTTGAAATTTTCATTGTATAATGTTCGATCTATGTGATTAGTATTCACCATTGAATTAAGTGCATAGTCAAGGAAGAAGACTATGATGAAAAATAAATATTTATTGTGTAAAATAAATGTTTGTTCATCATTAGGCTGCAGACTTATTGATGTACCTACATTTACTTAATATCTATTGGACTAAGATAAACTTTACACAAGAGAACTTCATAGAGCATCTAGAAAGGATAGAACACATTATCAATAGCTTTCGAGATCAGCATTTGACAACTGGCTAACTAGGAATGTAATCTAAAGATAGTACATAAAATCAAAATTAGATGGCAAAATGCATATAAATGTTTATTATCAAATGTTTCTGCTACTACTGCTGAGGACCCTGTCGGTCAAGGTTGACCATGAGTAAACAGCTTTTAGCTGCTATGCCTGGGCGTTTAGTATGGAGGAAGTGTTGGGCCTAAGTTCCACTACCCCCTCTCGACCATGCTGAAAGCTTCCAAAGGAAAGAAGTGTTCAATATGTTTGGAGATCAGCATGGCTGCAGGGGCTGCCTCCCCAGCTGGTTACGGCACCTGGTATTCCCAGACGTTCACCCATCTAGGTACTGACCAGGCTTGACGTTGTTCAACTGTATCCAATGTGAGTTGGCTGTAACAAGCTACTAATAAAGAGATGATTATAAGGAAGGAAAATTAGCTGAAGTTGAAAGAATATAGTCATAAAATAACCTGCAAGTCAAGTTACTACCATATGATCATGTCCTACAATAACTTTGATAAATATCAAATAGATTCCAGTTTCTGTTTGAATTTCTGTTACAAGGTATTGCTATAATTCAATGATTCTTTTGTTCTAACATTTTCATCTCTGTTAGAAACTGTCAACCAAAACTGTTACTGAAACTGTTAACATAGGTTTCTTCAGTTATCAAGTGAGTCTGACTGGCTGGCTATTTATCTACGTATGTGTTGTACACACAGGCCGTACCAATGGAGCTAGAGGGCTGAATAAATTCTAAGCCTATTTACTCCTTATTATGTCTATAGAAAATTTTTTCTGTTTTTTGGACCCCCCACCCACCCCCAGGTTTTAATGTGGGTGGGTGTTCAATTTACAATATAAGTTTATGCTAAATTGGTCATTTGGTTTGTGTCCGGCAGCATTCTTGCTTGTTTTTTGAAAATTTGAACTTGTTAGTGATCACGGCTCAACAAAAGGCGGGAGAAGTAATTTATTGATCACCCATTTTTCAAATTTTTAATCAATCACCCCCAACATGGCATGCTGCAGAAGGCATTGGTCACATGCAGGTTTCTATTAAGTGACTAACCAGACCTGTTTCTTTTGTTATCTCAATGTTTCACCAGGCTTTTTCAGGTGTCTGTTACATCTGGTAATTCCTTCAGGGATCCTATATTTCTTCTTGGGGAATATGATGTTGTTCTCATCCCTTGCTTTTTGTCACATACGGCATCCATCCTAGAGATGTGAAATCATGACTCCTTTCTAACAATCTACCCTCCTTAGGCACCACAAATATACTTAGCCGGCATACGATACCTGTCGCCCCAAAAAGTATAATGTCTGGTTCCAGTGGACCCGGTCCCTCAGCCTGCAACTCCCCATTGCATTAAGAGGGGTAAAGTAAACCATTCCCTGATGCCTGTGTCAATATTTGACTGTAGTATATAAACAACTCCATTCAAGACTCTCTGAAGGTTATCAGTTATGATATGCATCTGAAGAATGCTGAAGAGTACATTAGCTTAAATGTTGTGATAAAAACAACAGGATAAGGATACTACTATGAAAAAATCATTGACGAGATTCTAATTTCTGAACAAATATTCAAAAAAACAAATGAAAAAAAACAATGTTAACATAGAGTGAAATACCAGAATTTTTTAGTGTAGTGTTATCTTTACTCTTATAAGAGTAAAGATAACACTACACTAAAAAATTCTGGTATTTCACTCTATGTTAACATTGTTTTTTTTCATTTGTTTTACAATTCATTCCAATTTTTGGAATGCCATCACTCTGCACTAAAGGGAGATAATAACGAATAGCAATTTCTGAGCTTGAGATGTCTAGCAAGCACTTTCTGGTAGTTGTTATGCTTAGTTGACTTAAATCATAAATGAATCTTAAACTAGAGAGCACTCAGAGAATGCATACCTCTGCCAATGCCATACGGTAAGTAAAAACAGAATGAAAATCAGTTCATATATAGCTACGATGCAGGGGAGGTAACTATTTAAATTTTCTGTTATTTGGACATTTGTCTTAATATATGAAAAAATATCTCTCAATAAAAAAAAAAAAGAATTCATGGATCCATCTCAAAATTTAATCAATTCTTCCTTGGCCCATGGCCTACCACTTCCATAAAATGTCACTGAAATTCATCCAGAATTTTAAAAAATATTTTGTGGACAAACAGAAAAAACATGAGTTAGTACATATACCTCTTCAAACTTTGTTGGCATAGATAAAAAAAAGACATTCAATTTAGTAATGTTACTACCCAGCAGCAACTGTATAAAATAAATTATTCAGTAAGAATTATTACTGGTTAAAAGCCAACTTATATTGCATGCATTCATAAAATGCAAAAGGATACACTATTATCATTATGTAAAGAAAACTGCAGGATTTCTTGGAAGACTATAATAAACACATAAGTTTTCTTTAGACATTAAATATGTGAAGTATGTAACTTGATATGTATAGTGGATTGTGTTTCCTGATCCACTCATCAGAAAAAATCCTGCACTTTTATCAATTCTGGGAATATTTCCTTGAGGTTTAGAAGTGTAGGTATCTTGTCATTGGGATGATAGCTATTTATTAAAGAGACACTACAACAATGAGACATGAGTTGAAGCATTCATAAGCAATAGGGAATAGTTCGGGAGCCATTCCTGTAGATTGGTTGGTCTCAGTAACCTGTTGGATGTGCCTTTTTTTCATCCAGGTTCAATGCTGGCAACAGATTTACATTGAGATTTCACCACAGGATTGCTTGAAAGTGGGCCCTCTTAACATTCTCAATGAATGCTTCTGTCATTGGCGGTAGAGCAGCTAGGTTTGGAGCAGATGTATATCTTTTCCCATTCTTTTTCCCCCCAGACAAGTAGCCTCGTGTGTAACATGTCCATGCTCTCCTTTATGCAATAACAGGTTGACTGAGAAGAAGGCAGTGGCTTGGGTGATGAATTGCTGGAACGGTGCATCCACATTGCCAATGGCCAAAAGTTTGTACCAAGCTTTCAGGACTTTAATGACAGAGCCTTTTTCCAATAAATAGTAATAGCATTGGCTGGTAAAAGGTTCTTGACAATTTGTGAATGTTATTGCCCTTTTCTTGCAGGGGGGATTCCATGATGAGTGGTACATCCAGTCCTGTTTGATGGTAATGATGAAAGAATTGGACAAACACATCTGTATCATCAGAAACCACAGAGATTTGATGGGCTTCTCACATTGACAGTTGGTCGGGCTATCTTCCCACTTGTGATGTTCACAATGCTCTCCCTCAGATCTTCAGTGCCTCTGGCTTCAAGGTCATCACC
>VCCN01005310.1:669142-691555 GCA_006491835.1 Architeuthis dux | reverse complement strand
TACACAACATCACTGAATACCGAGAGAGGCTGGAACTTGGATCACTAAGAGCTGAATTAGATCATCTCACTGCTATAGAAGTGTCTCTCTTTTAATCAAAACAATCTATTTTTCCTACTGATGTTCTTTCAATTTATTCTACAAAGAAAAGCTGCTGATTATTTTGTGTAAAGAAAAGTATATTAAAGTTGTCAGGATATCTTTCAAATTTACATTGAGTTAGCATGTATAATACCGAGGAATATCTGTTTTTTCTGATACCTCATTCACAGAATGTTTTTTCTGATACCTCATTGACAGAATATGTAAATATTATATTATGTACATGTATATATAATGTGTAAATATTGGAAGAGGTATATGTATTCACTCATGTCTGTCTGTTCACACATTATCTCCAAGGGTTCTCAATAAATTTCAATAACATTTTGTGGAAGGGTGGGCCATAGGCTAAAGAATTTAAATTTTGGGGTGGATCCAGTAATTCTTTTTACAGTTACCTCCCCTGTATCGTAGCTATATATGAACTGATTTTCATTCAGTTTTAGTGACAATGGCATTGGCAGAGGTATGTGCTTTCTTCTGAGTGCTTTCTAGTGTTAAATATATTTTTGATATGTTAGAATTTGGTTTGTTACTCACATTTTAATTATGATGTTCCTTATTTCAATGCTAGATAAGGACTCTTTGATTGTAGGAAGACATTTCATTCCTGATTTAACTAGTGGTTTTCTTAACTCCTGGTAACTAGTTTTGTTTACTGCATAAACATTTAGTAATTATTTGAATTGTCTTGTTAGAAAGTGAAAGCTGCTATTAAATCCAACATTGTGAACTGTGAACACTTTAATTTTTGTTCAGTTGTGTTAGTGTTAAACTGCTTGCACTTAGGAACAGTATAATCTGTTCTTTGCACACATACTTACTGACCATTTTTTTTCCTCTATTTTTTATTTTTGAAAACCACCTTCATCATCGAATGTATCTTAGTTAAAAAATTATCTATTTCACTGGTTTCATGTTGATAAAACAAATAAATTATGGGCTAACTTGTTACTGTTTTTTTTTTTCTGCTTCAAGTTGCTTAGGTTAAAATCCTTTTTGCCTTGTGTAATGAAATGCACTCTGTGTTCGTGTGTTCAAGTGACCAAAGGGCCAGTAGCCAAGCCCTCGCTGGTCTGCCCTGTCGCTCCTCAGATTTGGATCTAAACTGCCCACGATTTAAAAATCATGGCAACCCTTAAAACCGCCTTGGTTGGTTGAACGCATTTTCTTTTGTTCCGACCTCGTCGGCCACTTGACCCACTTTCCAGCCCCAGTAACCTGATATGGCCTTTTGGTTAAGTATGCCCAAAAACATGTGAACACCCGAACACAGTGCATTTCGTTACATACGCTCATTACTCTGTAAAAATATTAACGCATGTATATATGTATATAAATCTATAAAAGCATGTAACATTTTATTCTCACACATGCAATTTATAGGATTTCTAAGGAGTAGAAGCTGCTACCGAGGTAATTGGCCCTTTAAATATTCAAACAAAGACCTAAACACCATAACAAAAACAATGCCAATATCTGATTTTTGCAAAGTACAATATTTAAAATATATAGCCCATGTAACAAGACTACCTAATTGTTCCATTCAGAAACAGTTGCTATTTGCCAATGAAAGAAAAAGATTTTTCTCAAAATTCATGGCTAAAGATTGAGACACTGTTTGGTTTATCTACCATACAGATACAAAAGAAAATGTGAAAATGTGTTTTTGATATGCCAACATTATCAGCATATGTGAACACCCTCTAAAGGCACAAAATGTCTAAATGAGGAAATATGATGATATGGAAAAAAAGTTATATTGTGGTACTCTCTACATAGATATTAATTGTATGATCATACTAACTTTTTAAAGAAAATATATTTGAATTAGTTTTGTTCAAGATTTATGGTAGCAAAATGAGTGAATTGAAGAAGATTGTATACAGTGGTTGATAAATAAGTCATAAAACTAGGCCTTTAATGAAATATCACATTCAAACTGGTAGCTTTTTCTTAAGATGCTTTTAATCTTTTAAGCAACTCTGAGTACCAACTTTTGTTCGGACAATCTAATCTCATTTTCCCTCGATGTTGACGCCACATTTCGGTCAATTCATTTTACGGCCCTCTTCAGGTGTAAAATGTAATATCCTGAAGAGATCCATAGAAAGAATTGACCGAAACATTGTCAACATCGAAGATGGGAACTTGGGAAGTAGAGATTGAATTGTCCAAACAACAGTTGGTATGTAAATGACTCTTCTCAAAGTTATAGACAATCTATTATGAGTATTTAGCTTAGTCTGGCACAAGGTCACAATTGTGGGGCACCTAATGAGGACTGAACTCTCTATACATTAGTAATGAGGACTGAACTCTCTATACATTAGTAATGAGGACTGAACTCTCTATACATTAGTAATGGTGTGTTAGACTAGCTCCCTGACCATTATTCCATGGTGAAGCTCCCAACTCTGCTATGATATACATTTTAATGGTTATGCATTAGGACGTATCGAAAATTAAAAATTTCAGAAATTGAAAAACCGAAGGAGGTTTTATGACGTGGGGGTGCAACAATGAAGCCCAAGGTAAACTTAAAAAACACTGATCGTCCTTGACACATTTTGCACTTTAATTTTGCATATGGTACACCTTGTGCAATCTTGAACCCAGACACTGAAAATCGCATAACTTTTTAAGTAAACAACACAGATAAATGAACACATTTTCCCATACAATGTTTATTATTAAGATTCAAACACATCTTGACTCTAGGACAAAAACAGCAAAAGAATGTTGAGAAATCTGATGTTTTCATATATACACTAGATATCAACTGTTTGTCCCATAATCTTTTTTTTTTCTTTGTCCTTGAAGTGTCTACTTTAAGATTCTGCTAGGTAACAGGCTGAAATAATGTCCAATGTGGTTTATTTCAGCCATATATTACACCTATTGTGAACTAGTATGACGGAACCAGAAAGGAAAAAACAAGAGAGCAATTTTCTTTATAATAAACAATAAAATTTATTTACAATGGTTAATAACAAATTCCATAGCTGTCAATTGAATATCTTTTTAAAGTATGAAACAGAATAAAGTAAAGAAAAGTCAATCATTCTCTTGAAAAATTGAAAATGACAATATGCAAATGAGATTTTCATTCTATATAGTGAAATTATAGTATTTCCATAACATTTTATTTTCTCTTTTTCTTTTTCAATAAAAATTATCTAACAGCGTTAGCAATATGTATATAAAAAAACAATGATATTAAAATGTTGTAACTAAAAATAAAATTCATTTCATCCCTTGCAAACTTGATTTATTCTCGAGTTTTGGTACAAATTTTCGGGCATGGCAACAAGTAAAAACAAAACTGTCATTTCCAAATATATGAGCAGAAGCATTTGACACTTCCTTGACAAATCATTCAACACTTTGGGAGTGACATGGAATCAAGTTCATGTTAAATGGCTTGCCTTAAAACCCTTCAATCTCATTCTTTGTGAAGTCTGATATCAGGATTGGATCAAATGAAGGTTTCTCACAGACCAATTCAACTAGGGAACATGAAAAGCCTGACGATTTTTGTCTCCTTTGTCGGAATTGACATGAATTTCAAGAATTTTGTCTACAGCAAATCATCTTTTCTGCCTCATCTTCACTGAAGAGAAGGGAAAGGTGAAGGTTTTCTGAGTGAGCCTGCCAGGCTCCGTGGTTGACTTATCTCTTCACGATGTCACAAGTTTCCTTTGGCAGAACATCTCGAACAATTTTCATCTCTTTGAAAACGTGGCAGGGATCATTCAAAATTGATGGTTTGCATTTGATATAAAACTACATTGAGTAGTAGAGAAAAACAATGTTTCACAATCATAAGATCCTTTTTTTTTTTCTCTTTTTTTTTTTTTTTTTTTTTTTTTTAAATATAGTAGATAGAATTCTGTTTACTTATATAGGGACGCATTAACCGGTTTGCAATTGTGAGCCAATGTGAGTGGCTGACTGGGCTTTCAAACTAAGTTGACTTAGTTTCTCCCCCAATTATCATCTTCACCATTCTGTATCCATAATTTTGATCATTACTGAGATTGTGGATGATGTGGTCCAGTGATGAAGCTCTACGCTTGAGTCATTGATCGGGTTTGCAATAGGTGTAATATAGGGTTAAAATTAACCCCATCGTACATTATTTCAGCCTGTTACCTAGCAGAATCTTAAAATATACACTTCAAGGATTAAGAGAAAAAGATTACTGGACAAACAGTTGATATCTAGTGTATATATGAAAACATATCATCGGTTTTCTCAACATCTTTTTGCTGTTTTTGTCCTGAAATAGTCAAGATGATGTTTGAATCTTAATAATAACTATTTTTATGAATTTCTTGGGTCAGAATTGTATGGGAAAATGTGTTCATTTGTCTGTGTTGTTTAGATAAAAATTTATGTGATATTTGGTGTCTGGGTTCAGGATTGCACAAGGTATAGCATACGTGAAACAAAAGGAAGACGACGATCAGTGTTTTTAACATTTTCCTTGGGCTTCATTATGGCCCCCCCATGTCATAAAACCTCTTTCGGTTTTCCAATTTTTTCAATTTTTAATTTTTTAATTTTTTAGATACCTCGTATTATACATGTATGTTTATATATATTGCATATGTGTAAATTTGTTTGTGTTTTAACTTTGTATTTGTATGGAGCTTTTTTTTGTCACCAAAACAGAGGTTATTCTAAAAATAATAATAATCATTATAAAGATTAAGAACTGCACGATGCACAATGGTGATTGCTATTTATTGAGAGGCTGAGGGATTTTTGACCAGTAATAAATTAGTGATATTTACTATCATTTTATTGACAGGTGCATGCATCCATGTATTTTTAATCTTTTGGACTATCTATAGAAAGCACAGACGCACTCACGCACATACACTCACTCACTCCAGTTTAAAATCTGTTTATATAAGCCATTAGGTCAACTGTCAGATTTTTCTCTAATCTGTGTTTTGTGCCAAGGGAAATGTAGTTGAGCAATAATTGGCTTTGGTGTTCAAGTAAATATATTTCTAGGAATACAATTCAGAAATGTTTAATCATTTATGTCAATAAGTATTTTATTTGGTGTCTATCTGTATCTACTTATCCAGATGGCAGTTAGACTGGAAATATTAGAAAAAGAATCTTCAAAGTATAAAGGTCCCCGGCAGAAAATGGTTGAAATAGAGATAGGCCAGAGGGTCTTTGTTTCTCACAACTGATATAATATGGTATGCTGAACTACCAGCATGGCAATTAGTTGTTTATTAGAACCGTTAACTCTGTGATGCCCGATTTTTAAAAAGACAGATTTTTTTATTCAAACCATAAAATTCTTAGAAACGTTATATATTTTCAGTAATTAGGTGCCCAAGAACCTGTATAACAATTTTCATTCTAATCTGTTCCAAAGTTCAATGGTTATTTACATATAAAATGTAAACAAACAATTGGATCAACCATAACTCACCATTTTTCAATTCCTGTGGTTTGTCAACATTATAGCCAAATTTCAGCAAAATCAGCCAAGATTTGAGAAATTTTCCCAATTGTAAACAAAAATGTTTTTGTTTATAAAATGTAAACAATCAGATCAGCCATAACCAGGTAGAATCTCTACACAAGCCTACATACAAAATACCATTAAAATAAATTAAGGAAAAACAAAGTTATCCAATTGAGAAAAAGGATATGACAACAACACACCCATAGCGAATCATAGTCCATGGCTTTTTTCCTGCTGGGGACAACAGTAACATGGAATAAAGTGCCAAATTTTATCTTCCCATTAGTGACATAGACTACCTGTTTGTTTTAATGTTAATATTTTGTACTGTAGTGATTTGTATGCTGCTCTTACAAACCGTAGTTAGTGAGCTTGACCCTCACTTTTTGTTTTAAAAAATATCTTTGTTTATACTATAACAACCAATATAAGGACACAGTTCAAATAAATCAGTGTATAATAGCTAATGTTCTCATTACTGGTCAATTTAAATGCAAATAAGAACACTGGTTGGACAGTAGATACAGAGATGGAAGGGGAATGATAAAAGAGTGTAGCTATGCCACCATAGTATGTTTGATGAAATATCAGTCTTTATATCTACCTAGGACAGGTAATAAAGTTAGAGAAAGACCATGACAGCGAAATAAAACAATGCATAACGATAAGTTGGAAATCATTTGGTATGAATAGAGAAATATTAAAGAGCAACTTGCCAATGTACTTAAAGAGTAAAGTATACAATGAATACATAATACCAGCTATGACTTACGGATGTGAAACATGGAAATTAACAAAAGGAATTGAGAACTAACTTAGAATTGCACAGAGAGCTATGGAAAGAGCAATGCTAGAGATAACTCTAAGAGATAGAAAAAGATCAACATGGATCAGAGAGAGGACTAGAGTGAAGGATATTAAACAAATAATTAAGCAGCAAAAATTGGGATGGGCTGGTCACCTAGCAAGAAGAGATGACAATAGATGGGGCAAAAGACTAATTGATTGCTGCCCATGGGACAGTAAATGCAGTAGGAAAAGACCAGACAAAAGATGGAGGGATGAGATAGAAAAGTTTGCCAGTAAGATGTGGCAGAGATTATCACAATCAAGATTGTCATGGCAGGTGATAGAGAAGGCCTTTGTCCAGCAGTGGACATTTATGACGACTGATGATGACTTTATAATGGACTAATAAATTTTATATATTTGACCAAATAATGTAGGTTTATTGTAGTGCTAGTTAATCCCTGTGAAAACATTTCACGGCTATATTTGAATTCCAAAAGATGAATCTTTTTAGGAAATAAATTACTGAAATCATTTGTTTCAAATGGTTGGTTGGAGATATTTTTATCAGCAAAATTGTTACTGTTAAGTGGAAGAGTCCATTGTTATGGACAGAGAAACAGAAAAAGTCTCACTAGTCATCATATAAGCAGATTTTGATATTGTGTTGCCCAGAAAGAGATTTATTTTTTTTTAAATTCTGGGAATGTATTAACAAATAACAATGTTTCTTGTCATGAATAGTAAAACCTAGATCAGTGATTCTGAAGGAGTCAATTTAAATATATTGGGGGGGCAATTTGGAATTTGGGTATGAAGAGGGAAATACTGGTCCATAAGTTGAATTATATCTACATTTTCTGATTTAAAAGAAATGGATTTTCCATCTTTGTCAACTCAACCATCCCTAGAGAACCTATCTGAAGTGGACATATGTATCAAGATGAACTTGCTGAAATAGAGAATGAGGAGTCTCCTTGAAACTATATTCAAAGTAACAGGAACCAGGGTATGGCTTTGTAATGAGACAGAAACTAAATTTCCCAATTCAACTACTTTGGCAAGAGAGCTACTAGTCCAGGACCATTAGGTCCATACATTAAAATTAATTCTAAAAGCTGATGTTTTTGTCAATAGAACAACATACTAAAAATCCCCTAAAATGCCAGTCACAAAAAAAAGGAGACTTATGATTGAAGCTAACTAAATTAGAATCTGAAATCAAGACCATTTGTAGTATATATCAGACTCAAGGGTCTCACTGGATTATCAAACTTGACAATTTGAATTTGTTATATTTTTAGATGATATTGTATATTTAAAATGGTGTTATGATAGCGTGTCATATATAATTTTTATAGTAAGGATAACATCAAATCTTTTGAGCTGTCGAAGTCAGCCATGGAGCCAAAAAGGTTAAGAACCACTGACCTAGACAATCAAAAATTATTAGATATTTTCATTAACATTCTACTACTTGTAGGTTTGGCTCAAGCTGTGAATGAAAAGACTAAATATTTTCATTTTAAATGTTGGACAAGTATGACTTATGATGTAAGGCTCGGCGGGAGGGGGGGGGTTAGATTAAAATGCCCTTTCTTTTCAACAGTTTTCAAAATCTGATACTTTTATATATCTGCCAAATACACTTGCAAAACAGTTTGAATGAAAACAAGAGAATTCAATGTGCAACAATTATCGGAATCTAATAATCCTAATCTAATCCCAATGTTTATTACTTTGTTGTGAAATATATGTTAGTGGGTTAGTAGTGTGAAATAGTGCTTTCAGTATGTTTTTAAGTACATTTTTTTTCGTAATTGCTCTAAATGTTTATCTTATAGACAGTTTTGTTGTTTGTATGAAAATCTATGCATGAATGCATAATCATAATGGCATTTAATTTGGATTGAATATTCAACTTTCAACAGAATCCGTGCATGTTTTGTCGTCAATACTTGCTTTTGGCAGTCACTATGTTTCTAAATTTACTGAATTATGTAATCTTTAAAATATAAATAGCTAATTAACATTTTTATGAATGTAGTTCGGTCTTGTGTATTGGTGTATGTCTTCTGATGTTCATGTTACGGCTGTTTAGGTAATTTTCAACATCTTAACTGTACTGAATTATGTAATCTTTAAAATATAAATGATGTTATGAATTGAACAATATAAGTGGATTTGATACAAAAGTTAATTGAACAGTTTATAGCCTTACATGGATTTTATCTTTGAGAATAGTTAGCTACTACCTTTCATTTTCTTTGGTTTTTCAATTAATACTTCAGAGCACAGATGCTGCTGAAGAAGGTTTCCTATTAGAGAACTTCTAAACAGCAAATGACATCATTATCACTTACATATTGTGTACCAAGCAAATACTTATGTTAAGAGATTGCCAGATGGTTCTAGATCAGAACAGCAGTAATTGAAACTGTCATTCATATACTGTAGCCATGGTTCCTGTTGGCATATTTTTTTTTTCATTGTTTTGATGCAAAAACACTTTCTGTAAACTATTTGAGACATTTTGACTTTGTTTTAGTGCTGCACCTTCGATATAGTATTTTGTGATTATTTGCTTAGTTGGTTAATAGTATTCATTTTAAATCCTAGGAAACTGATTCCATCTCTTTGCTAGCTGAACAATGTAAATGTCTTATACTTACAATAAACTATGAAAATGAAAAATATTGAAAAATGTTTTCAATTTCAGTGTTCAAGATGTTATAAATATTAAAATTCTAAAACTCCAAAATTTTTTTAAAAACTTAAAATTTTAAAATTAACATTTTTATCATTTTGTGTTTTGGGGTATGTTTTCTGATGTACATGTTATAGCTGTTTAGGCTATTTTCAACATCTTAACTGTTAGAGCGTGAATATCTCACAAGCTTTTGTAGGCGTGAGCATTATTAAATTATTTTTGATTGGTCAAACATAGTTTCAAATTGAACCAATCAAACTGAATCTCTTAAAGATGCTTATGTAGTTGTAATGTCCAATGCAATGTCAACTGCCCAATGGAATTAAAATAGATTTACTGTATAGACGTATCGGAAGTACCATTCTCATAATATATATACTTGAACAGTTTGTCTTTCCAATGGTTTTCGCGTATATCTAGGTCAACTAGTTTGCACTGTTCTAAAAATACGACTGTATTGGCTAAGTGTAAAGTGTAAAATCCTTTTTAGTTTGTCAGAATGGTGATTCTCATAGTTTTTTAATAGTGCTTGACTGTCGTTATTTTTTTAACCAATCAAACCTATTTCATGTTTGTCGGTGGATATTAAATAATATTATACTTAATTTTTATTGTTTACTTTTATTGGATTTATGTGGTTATGTTAGTTTTTATTATTGTTTTAGTTTAAAAATGTTCTATATATTGTATATATCTTAAACAAATTAATTGAGGTTTGTTTGGTTTGCGTCCAGTCCAATCATCTACCACTAAACGATACATGCAAATACAACACAGATACTGACCTAGATAACTTGGTTTTATAAACTAAATTTCAAAATTCATAAAAATAAACATTATCTCGCTATATATTAAAGATAATATCTGTCACTATTATGACTCCATGATAAAAACTTTTATTCTGATAAAATATTAGGTATATGCAAAAGTTTCAATAAAAAAATGTTTTTCAATTGTGTATTCAGTTTCTATCACTGGGAACCTTTGCACACACCTAATGCTTAAAACATTCATTTAGGTCTTGTTAACCGATTGGTGCCCATGGGACAGTAAACAAAATAGGAAAAGACCAGATACAAGATGGAGGCACGAGATAGAAAAGTTTGCCGGTAAGACTTGGCAGAGGTTAGGACAAGATATGTTGTCATGGAAGGAGATGGGAAAGGCCTTTGTCCAGCAGTGGACTTATAACGGATGATGATGATGAATTTGGTCATTTCAGTTTAATTGTCCTATGTACTTTTTTCAGTGAAAGTGATAAATCATAATAAAGTAATTTGAAATCTCTTTGGTAAAGATCTACATACGTTAACCAAGACGAAAAAAAATAGAAACACACTCCCACCACCAAAAAAACGTAGTAACAACATGCTTCGAGGCCTGACTTCCATACAACAGACTGAAAGTAACACTTCAGTTTACCATACAGTTACATTGTAAATAGAACTCCCTTTGTAAAACCGTAAAAAAATATTTTTTCTAAAAACTAACAACTTCTAGGAAGATTGTTAGGGTCTAATGGATTAAAAGCACAAGAAATTATTTTTTTCGACTTTGTAAAGATCTACATCTGTTAACCATTTCTTTTATAATGTATGAATTCTTAATTGAATCAGTAAAAACTGAAAATTGAAGGCTTTGAAACTGGGGTTCAAGATTATGTTTCAGCTGTCAGTTTACATGATAAATGTTAAAAACATAATTTAATATTTTAATCTGATGAAAAGCTGATTTGATTTATTTTTTATGAGTATTATGATAATGCTGAATTGTTTATATGCATGGATTTTAGTTTTTACTGATATATCTGGATTCATTTCTATCCGTTGTTTCATCCTGTATCCTTTGTATAACTTTTATCATATTTAGTAATGAGATTTGAAACAGAAACATTATCCAGTTAGGCTTGTATTCTGTATTCTTAATCACTGTATTAATTTTTTCATTGTTCTTGGTATTAATATTTTATTACTAGTTTGACTCTATCTGCTTTTTATCACAACACTAGGTTGGTAGTTTTTGACCGCTAGAGTGAATGGTGTGAAATTGGAAGATAAAGTAGATTCCAACAAGACTTGCACTCCTATCTGACACTGCAGGAGCCTTTCCTTCATGGACATCACTTCAGCTACAGTAGCCTCAATGATTAAGCAAAGGACAACTCTGTAGTCATTCTGCCACCTCTTCCTCTCCAATTCTTTACGCTCTTTGTTTTACTACTTAATAATAGTAGAGGTGTGATAAAAAGCAACAGTAATAAGATGTTGTTCTTGGTATGTTTTTAATGTTATTTTATGGGTTTTGTATTTTAAATTTATTTTTAGTACTACAGGCATCCACTGATATAATGTGGTTTGTTATAGAACAAATTGCGATATAAGGAGGGTGGTTGGTTAGTGGACCCTAGCATTTTTACCCAAATTATCGCCTGCTAAAATTTCCATTTGAACCTGTAAGCCTGATATTTTGAACTGAGCGCTATTTTACTACACCGTAAGCCAGCTCATTTGATTACAAAGGTGTGACAACTCTCACTTTATTAATTTAAATTTCTCCTCTCAGATACAAGGAAAGGGTTAAGTTATTGATGTAAATATTTTGTTTTTAAATATTGAAATTTGGTATACTTTGTAATATATTGCTGTTATTTTGGTGGTATTATTTAATTAAAACACAAACATTAAAGAATGCCTTTGTTTATTTGTTCAAATCTAACATAGTTTTTATACGATAGATGATATTTGATCTTTCATCTGTCGCCCGCCCTTGAATATCGCCCATACCCACTTTGCTCTTATCATGGCTCGGTTATAAAGCGGGTGGCTTTCTTGGACCCCAACACCTGTTATGACGAGACGTTTCAAATTTATATAGTTCAAATAAAAATGACATTAATATAGTTCCAGGTGTATATTTGGAATTTCTCTCACAGGTAATTAGTTACTCATGTTTTATATATAATTATGCATTCAATAAAATAAAGTAGTGACAAGCATTTTGTATATGTTACTATTATTAAAAGCAGACTTTGTTAAAACTCTGGAGCATGATCATGTTTTACTTAACCAGCTATTATCCATTTAATCATAAACAACCATTTATTTGTGTTACTCTATGCTGAACATTTCATCAGTGAGTTTATTTTTTATTTTTGTCAAACTCCAGGACAAAGTCAGAGTTGACTTTTCTTTCCTATGTAACAAGAACAATCCTCACCAAAAATAGGGGAGTAAACCAATATGTAAAATCCCCATTTCCCTACTGTGATTTTAACTCATGACCTAGTGATTGCTAGCCTAGTGTTACCACCTGCGCCAAACTGACAAGTCTTACATACCTCCAAAATTTATAGTAGAATTATACATGGAAGTAGGAGCAGAGTTTGAATCTGGAGCAGCCAGGCTTGTTATAATTGTTTTTATATCAGCAGCAGTAGTTATAAGTCCACCGCTGGACTTTCCCATCTACTTCCATGACGACCTAGATTGTGCTAATCTCTGCCACGTTACTGGCAAACCTTTCTATTTCATCCCTCTATCTCGTGTCTGGTCTTTTCCTACCGTGTTTACTGTTCCATGGGGACCAATCGTTAGCCAGCTCCCCCCCATCTATTGTCATCTCTTCTTGCTAAGTGAGCAGCCCATCTCCATTTTTGCTGCTTAATTATTTGTATAATACCTTCACTCTAGTCCTTCTTCTGATCCATGTTGATCTTTTTTCTATCTCTTAGAGTTATTCCTGTGCTATTCTAAGTTGGTTCTCAGCTCGTTTGGTTAATTTCCATGTTTCACATCCGTAAGTCATGGCTGGTATTATGCAACCATTGTATACTTTACGCTTTAGGGCAAGGTGCTCTTCAAAATGTCTCTATTCATGCGAATGCTTTCTAACCTATCATTATGCTTCGTTTTATTTTGCTGTCATGGTTTTTCTCTAACTTTATTACCTGTATTAGGTAGATGTAAAAATAGATCAAATGCAAGCTCATCTAGATACTAAAATTTTGGTAGTAGTAACCTAAAAACAGATATCCTAGCCGATTTGGAAGTAATAAAACAAATCATCAGTATTAAAAACTGATTTGAATATTCTGTTATATCAAAATTTGCATTTGAAATCCATTTTTGTAAAGCTCTTGTACACAAGAAAGAATATTTGAGCTGGAATATGGCTAGGAATCTTCTTAGACCTACCATTTCACCTGGAGCGTAGATCCAAGACAAGAGATCAGGGCTGAGGTGCTTGTTGATGTTTCTGTAGTGAGATTTTTTAGGGGGCGGTGGGGGCTAAATTTAAACCCAACCTTCCTCCTTTCATCTGTAGGGTTATGGACAGGAAGAGTTAATTTTGATAAGATTTGAACCAACTGTCAATCACATTCAAAATAGTATTGTCTATAACTTTGAGAAGAGTCATTAATATTCAAACTTTTATTAGGACAATCCAATCTCTTCTTCCCATCTTTGATGTTAACACGTTTTGACTGAATCATTTTACAGCCCTCTTATGGTGTCCTCTATTTAGCAAATCGATTTGGTTTAGGAAAATTGTTATTTGCCAAAATTGGAAAAAAACTTTGTGGCTTTATTTATTTATTTTTAAATAATTGAATGTTTTAAAATATTGCTTATACTATAAGCAATATTTTAAAACAATCTGAATCATTCTTATTAAATATTTTAATGAGAAAATACCTATTATTACTACTATAAGTTATAGTAGTAATAATAGGTATTTTCATATTAATATATTTATAAGAATGATTCAAATTGATAATAGATATTGAAATATTTCTCTAAAACTACTATTGAGTAAGATGTGTGCAAAAGTTTGGTTTTTTTTTTTTTCCTTTTTTTTTTTCTTTTTTTTTTTTTTGAATGATTCTTCCTTTGATGTAATTTAGAATTATGTAAATTATTGTCAATTTACAGATTATTACGCAGCATTTTTCTGGGTTTAATTTTGCTTTTTTGCTTTCTTTCTTTCCTTCCTTTCTTCCTTCCTTCCCACCATCCCAAGTGCACATTAGTCATTTTTATGAAACTTGACATTTTTGGCAATTACTTTGTTACAGTTTCAGGAATTTAATAGAATGAATATGTTCCAAGAAAAAGATTATTTAAACTACATTTCCTGTTACACGTTTTCCTTTTTAAAATCTTTCTGTACTGTTTGTTCAGTTACATTTTTTTTTTTTTTCGATTATGCTCTTCTTTTTCCACTTTATTCTTTCTTTTTAAATTTCTCTTTGCCTGTTTCATTTTTTTGAAAATGGAAGATCTCATAGCCTTTAACTTATCTACTTTGTCTGTCTTCAAAGATTTACAAAAATTTTCTCATAGACCTTATGGTGTCCTCTATTTAGCAAATTGATTTGACTTTTCTTATTTATAGGGTTCTCACTCTTTGCATAATGTGGGAACATTCAATATCTTTATTTTTTTGTTTGGTTTTATCGAATAAAACCATATAAATTAAAGAATCTCGAATTTGGTTCAGAGACAGTTGGCAATAAAAGCTTTTGTTTTATTCAGTTGCTTGTCCATTTTACATACATCTAAAAGGATTACTATATTTAGTGAAGCTTTATATAAATTTTCTCACCATCTAATATGTAAATGTAATTTTTCTATTTGTATGACTTAACACTCAAATTTAAAAACACTTGTGTCCATTTTACTGTTATCTGGGTAAAAACAGTTTCCAAATTCTTTATTAACTGTTAATAACTAAATTTATTTTGTCAGATCTACTTTTAACATTAAATCAAATGTGAAATTGGAATGGGTAGGTGAATAAATTAATTGTTGATCTGTTTGATTCTATTATCTTAGACAGAAAAAAGTATTATCCATAAGATTAAGATCCTTGTATGGTCTTTAAGTTATAAGAAGCATGTTCATTTGAAATTTACCAGGGTTTTTTTTCAGTAATCAAACTATTGACTATAGATTCGTCTTCATGAAATGTTTCAGTGTTTCATTAGAATTGCCCCATGAATTTTGTTTGAGTTTTAATCTTACTAATAGACCAGGGGTAGGCAACCTGTGGGCCAGGAAGAGATTTTGACCGGCCTGCGCGAAAATATTGGGATACTATGCCTACTTTTTATGTTTTAAAATGTATCTTTTTAATAGATTCAAAAGATGCCTTGATTGAAATAAGTTGTGACTAATTTGAGTTCTTTGATTATTATTTGGCATCTTTGTTTAAGCACGATTGATTTTTCTAGCATGTGTAATTCATTGATTTTAGGCTAAATATAACTAGATGTATTTAAATGGATAATTCTCATATTTCAAGAATTTTTATGGCATTTATGTGGCCCACTGTCTACTCATTAATAAGTGATCTGGCCAAATGTTGCCAACCCCTATTAATCTTATTAATAGACACTGACACAGAAAGAAAGAAAAAGAATGATTTTTTTTTTTCTGTTAGACTTAGAGGTGTTTGTTCATGATCTTCAATAAGCATATTGCCTTGGAATATCTTATTAATTTGGCAATACAATAATCATAAAACAATTAGTTTATGGGATTTGGCAATTTGATTCTTTTGTCTTTTTCTTAGTGTTTTTCTTTAATAATCAGTAAGGGTGATGTGCCCAAACACAACACCAAGAAAACATACATTGGCACCTACAACGTCAGAACACTCTCTACAGACATACACCTAACTGATCTTGAAAATGAAATGAAAAACGTCAGATGGGACATTATTGGTATTAGCGAAATGAGAAGACCCAATCGAACTAAACATCTTCTTTACAGTTATAGAAAAGAAAAAGGAAAACAAAGCAGTCGGCTTTCTTATTATAAAGAACTCAAAGATAACTTTGTAGGATTCAAAGTTATCTCCTATCACATAGCCAGTGGCACCATACAACTCTCAAAGAGATACAAACTGAACATCATTCAAGTCTACGCACCCACTTCAGTCAACCAAGGAAGAGATAGACAACTTCTATGACGACTTAAACTCCATACTCCAAGATACCAAAAAAACACTTCAACATAATTATGGGAGACTTCAACGCTCAGGTAGGACAAAGTAAGGAAAGTTGCACTGGTAAGTTCGGATACCTTGACCTTGTTAACTTTGCAGTAGCGAAAGGGTTCGAAATCACGAACATCTTCTTTAAGAAGAAATCCAATAGAAAATGGACTTGGAGGAGCCCCAGTCACAAAACCAAGAAAGAAATCGACTACATTTGCTGACAACATTGTCGTTTTTTCTGAGAACCTTCATGATCTCCAAATAATGCTAGACGAACTGAATGAAGAAAGCAAGAAAGTTGCTCTTCACATGAACTTTAGTAAAACAAATGTCATGTGCAACAAACCTGTTGAGGATAAAGACACAATGATCACAATCAAGAACACAGAGCCAAAGAAAGTGGACCACTACATCTACCCAGGATAATGAATCTCCATAAAATCCAAAAGAAGAAATCAAGCAAAGAATCACTCTAGGTTGGCAAGCATCTAGTAGAGCAAGCTCAGTCTTCAAAAACAAGAAAATCCCATCAGTTCTAAAAAGAAAGGGTTACAACCAATGTATCCTCCCAATAGTTACATATGGAGTTGAAACATAGAACTTAATCAAAAGATTGCAATGTGTACAGGAGAGAATCATGCTCAACATCACCTGGATAGATCCCAAGACAGCACAGTTTATTAAAGAAAACACAGGAGTCAGAGATATCATACAAACCATTAGAAAACTCAAATGGTAATGGTCATATTGCAAGAACATCAGACAACCGCTGTACATCACGACTCACAATGTGGATCCCCCAGAGATCATATGCGAAATTGTGGATGCCAAAACATAAGATGGCATAATAAACTAGACAAATTCAGAAAGTATTGGCTCCGCAACGCCCATGATAGACCTTCCCCAGGATTCGCCAGATCTCTATGTCCAACGACGGGTGCTAAAAGGCTGATGATGAGTTGTTTTTATTTTCTAAATATAATGGATTTTATAATTACAACTCAGTATTTGAAACAAAAGATATTTTTTCTGTCTTAGAATAATAAATTTTATTTTTGGTAATCACAATGAAGTTAGTCACTCCAAACTGATTAATATGCAAGCTAAGAAACAGGTATTTGGTTGTTCTGCGATTAGAATGATTTTGACTTTGTTTGAAATCAGTCTTTTCTACTTAACATCTTTAAAACTTTTGGTTATAGTTTAATCTCTGAATTGTATATGCAAAAATCTGAAATACAATGTGACCTGAAGATTACTGACCTACCTGACCAAAGTACAAAACAATGCATCACTCTACTAACCTTTTAGATTAAAAATAAATTCAAATGAATGAATCAGTAAACAGGTTTGGTTAGTCACTCAATAGAAACCGTCACATCTTTTGGCAACATGCCATGTTGGTGTTGGTTAAAAAATTGGAAAAAAGGATGATCAATGAATAAATTATTTTTCACGGCTTTTGTTGGGCAGTGATCACTAAAACAGTCTGAATTTTCAACAAACAAACATGACACTAACTAAGGAATCAATTTAGCAAAAACTTACATTGCTAAAAACCTATTTAGAGGGGGAATTTTCAAAAAGCAAAAATAAATTTTTTCCTAGACATAATAAGGAGTAAATGTTTAAATTTTCAGCCTTCTGGCTCCATTGTTGCGGCCTGTACATGTGATACATGCATACATACTTACATAGTCAGCTGGACCAGCTTAAAAACTGAAAAAACCTTGGTTGACAGTTTCTAATATGAAGAATTTGTGTTTCTCTTGAATAAAAAAGATTTTGACAGGCTAAAACTATTTCAGCAATAGTGTAACTTCATTGTAGTTGGTATTTAATTGCCCTCACCCCTACTAGGGCAAATATGGCACAAGTTTAGTTTACTGTGGGGCTCAACACATGTGTGGTTAGTGACAAAACTAGCCCAGTCCCCTGGCTTTTTCTGAAGGCATCAGTGACCTTACCCACTGACCTTACCTTGTTCGTGCAATGAGGAGGTCGTTCCAAGGAACCAGGCTCTCTCTTTATTATAAGGGTTCTCTGGCCACAAATGACTGGAAAACCGTTATCGTTCAAAAATCAGATATGGCTTAAGTATGCATTTTGATGCGCTATATATTTCAAGCCTGTTTATACTGGCATTTGAAGAGAGAAAAGGTTCTCCAAACAGCTGTATTTTATAATTTCTTTGCATACTTATTTCAAGTACAACTCCTTGACTTTCACCCCTATGCCTATTCAACTAACAAGCAAAGCTTCACTTCATTCTCTCGTTTGCTATTGAGTTGTGACTGTCAGTAGAAATGCTGAAAGAGATTTCTTGAAGGAAATCTTTTTTTTCCTCTTTTTTTTTTTTTCTGAACTTTTAATTGTTTGACTTTGTTAAGCACTTATCTTGCTGCCTTCTTTTTAGAAATACCTGTTCAACAAGTACACGTACTTACTGCTTGATCTGCACAAAGCCAGGAGGAGAAATTTTTAAAGGTCTATTTTATTTATTTGGTGTTGTAGTATGGTTTTGACATAGGACAAGGTTTGAAGTTTCATTCTTCATTGAAGTTTCATTGAGGTTTTTGAGGCTTCATTCTTCATGGCTGGGTCAGTGAGGTTTGATATCCATAGCTCATTACTGAGGAAAGAGAAAATCTTTTACTTATAACATTTTCTGAGCAGCAGGCTATAGAAATTACCTATTAACATTTTGATAGGAGGATGAATGTTAAGCAACACATACCTGTATACTAACGTCTGATCGCATATACGTCCGAGGTCCCATAATGTTTTAATAATTGTAAAACCTTGATCAGCTAACAGGATGGCAGGGACGTAAGCAGACATAGTGGCTTTTAAAATGTAAACAAAGTGATTGTGCAGCCAGACATATAACGGCACAGTACATATCTACAGTGTATACTGTACATAATACCCGATAGCAATATTAAACATTTATGTTACTGACTTATGTATTTACTCTACAGTAATGAAAATTCTCCCTACATACCAATAAAAAGTCTACTGTGTAGTTTTGTGTTGTTACGCCACAACATAGGGTTGACTGCGCAACTTGTGAAATCTTTGAAAGTGTATTTTAAAACATAATTAAAATTTCAAAAGAAATGTGTTAAATTTTTTCTTGTTTTTGCTAGAAGTCCAAATTTCTGTCTAAAAAAAAGACAAACAAATTTTCATTAATTGCAATCTAGAATTGAAATGTTTTTATTTTGATGACATTCTATACAGTTTTGCTTATATAATTTTATGGTAAATTTTGTTATTACGTACCTGTTGCTATTTTCTACCATACAGTTACTTTAATTCATTAATATTTTTGTAAGAATACGCTATCAATAAACATGCTACTGTACCTTTATTATCCTTTTTTTTCTCCTCTCTGAATTTGTTATCATTTTTGGGGTAAAGATAAAATAAAAATGAATTTTGATGCATCTTTAAGATAAAAATCATTGCATACAGAATTGCATAATGTATTGTATTGAAACATTATGTGCAAACTGAAATTTATAACAGCTGATGAATGTAAGCAATGGTGAAGTTTTGTCAACCTAGGCTGTACGTATATATAACTATCGTAACACAGACAGTAGTTGTGCAGTATTTTATTTTTTTTTCATATTAAAAGTATACTTGCTACAGTATTTTCTGTTAAAAATGCAGAATGAAGATTCACAGTTGTAAACAGCTGATGTTGGTATGTAAGCAGGCCTAGGCGAGCATAAGCTATGTACCTAGCCTAATGATGCACTATATATATTATTTAAAATATATTCTATTTAAAAATGTGCACATTATCTGAGACTGCAATATAGTACATAATTTTGGCTATTTAGTCAGTAGAATTAGTGTAGTTATGGCCCAGTATGCCATAATAGGCTTGTACAGTATACAGTATTATACAATGTACGCCTAATGTCTGTATGGCACTGTGCATTATCATGATGGAACACCACACGTTTGCGATTGATCAAACTGGGACTCTTTTCCTTCAAAGCAGTTTTTAAACATTCTAGCTGCTGACAATAGATGTCTTCTGTAATCATAATATTGACTGGTAGCAATTCAAAGTGGACCACATCAACGCAATGCTTTATATTCTTGTAAAATATCCATTTTTCATCACCAGTCAGAAATCTGTCCAAAAATGGTAAGATGCATTCACGAGGGTGCAGATGTCCACTCTTACTGTTGGCTTCTGTCAAATCATGGGGAAGTCATTTTCAAAGTTTTAGACACCTTTCCAATTTGTTACAGATGATGGTGAACTGTTGAATGGCTTGAATTCAGTTTTTGAGCTAATTCTTCAACTGTAACAGCACTATTTCTATTGAATTCAGACAAAAGCAAGGACAATCTGTTTGTGTTCATCTCTTAAGCTGAAGTCTCCTTTTCTAAACTTTTCAAACTATCTTTGACAATTTCATTCGAATCTCTCGGATAAAGACCATGATTATTTTAGGTTGTTTCTGCAGCATTATTGCCTTTTTGTAAACTCATAGAGCATTACATGTCTTATGTGCTTAATAGACATGTCCATCAGGTGAGTCAAGTTAGTAATTAAGTTAGTTGAATCAAATGCTGACAATGTAACTTGCTCATTTACAGCAGTACAAACACATACTAGCATGTATTATCGTTTAGGTATTTTAGAAGAGTGAAAATATCAATCTATCGCTTTGGACATTACTTCTGGGTTGACGTGATAATTTCAGTCTTGAAAATAATGTGAATAAGCATAAAAAACAACAAAATTGTGTACATTTTTGTTTGTTCGTCTATTTTTTCATTTCCTTCATGTATGTTATTTTGAATTACTATCAGTCCTAACAAAGTTTTAATTAAAAAGGATTAAAACTCAAATAATCCTTCGGGCATGAAACTGAAATTTCTCCTAATTTAAAAGACAAAAAGGTTTTTTTTTTAAATATACATTTTTAAAACATGCTAAAAAGGAAAAATATTAAAAAAGAACTGGGTATATATAAATTAATTTGGTTTCACTTTTGGTTCAGGGACTATTATGTATAAATTTTGGTTGGTTCAAAGTAGTGAGCAGAAATGAACTAACTGATGTTGCTAAGTATTGAGCTAAAAACAAAAGCTAACAATTACTTTGTTTTGGATTAGTGCAGGTACACCATTGTTGAATTAGAACACAAACAGCTTAAAAGATTATTGCACTTTTGATAAATCAAATTTGTCACGGTGTATAAAACATCTAAGATTATAACCTGGAGGCAATTAACATAGTATTTTTGATGGGAAAAGTTTGAAAGGTTAAAAGTACTTAGAAAGAATTTTTACCTCTAACAAAGTTGGAAGAGGTATATGCATTCATTATGTTTGTCTACACAATATCTCCAAAAGTTCTCAATGAATTTCCTATGAGAGTTTGTGGAAGGGTGGACCATGGAAGAAGTGATTACATTTTGGGGTGGATCCTGGAATTTTTCAAGAGATATTTTTCATATATTAAGACCGTAGTCCGAAATATGGAAATCATTCATGTTTGTCTATTTGTCCATACAATATCTCCAAAAAGTTCTTAATGAATTTCAATGATATTTTGTGGAAGGGTTGGCCATGGGTTACGGAAGAAGTGATTAAATTCCTTGATTTTTTTTTTTTTTTTTTTTTTTTTTTTTTTTTTTTTTTTCCCTGTTATTTCCTGTTATTTATTTTTTGGTTTCACTAATTAAAAATTCTTGGTTTCACATTATGCACAATATCATAAAATAACCAATTTCTTCTTAAAATAAGTAGCTATCTTGTTTTCTTTTAAAATTCTTAGGTTGATTAATTACAGAATGATAGTGATTGCTGTTAAATTAATCATATTTGCAATGACATGGTTATGTACCTGAAAAATGTATCCAATTGTTTCCGGTATTTGTTGCTGGTTAGATCAGTAGATAAATCTCTAATTGTATATCATTTGTAAGTTAACTTTAAATTGCCCATATACTAATCTTTCAGCTCTGTTGCTCCCGTGTCGCACAACACATGAGCCAATGATTTTCTCTGCATTTCTCGAACAATCCAGAGACTCAATTATTGTTTGTAGTAATTGTGGGTTTTTTATAGGACCGGGGTGCTAGCCTGACACCCAAGATGGACTACCTTACAGGGCTAAAGGGCTCCAACTTCTCTGCTATTTACCCATAGCTGGGAGAAGATTCATGGCTTTCCCAAGGGCCTCCCTGTCAACTCAGTTTGCCGATTCCATTCTCCATGTCGTTAACCTTTAGGCCACCTGCACCTCCATATTCCAATCTTAAAAATTGTTATTCCTAAGTAC
>VCCN01005310.1:651831-668862 GCA_006491835.1 Architeuthis dux | reverse complement strand
GCATTTTTGTTAAAGTTTGTTTTAAACCTATACTTGTACATGCATTTGTAGAATTACATTGATATACTTGCCCGCACATAAGGTATGTGTAAGTATGTTGATAGCAGTTCTGACACTATGTTATGACGAATACAACCTCATAAATTTTAAATCTATTTATAACTTCTCCAAACATTGAATAGCCCATTTGGTATTATAAAGAAACCAGTTTGATGAATTATTTTTAAGTCCTTGTCCATCATCAGGCCTGGTTGTAAAATTTGTTCTATATTAATCACCACAACCCACAACAGATCAGTTTAAACACTGTTGCTGGGTTTAGGTTATTCATGTATCTATGTATCTACTTCGCCCAGCCCTTACCATTCATAATAGAAATTGAAATTTTGCACACTCACTCCCCTCAATGAGTAGGGAAAATGTTTTTTTTTGTCTTTTTAAATTATCCTCCAAAATAGGTTTTTAGTGGTGTGTTCAATATGCAATGTAAGTTTATGCTAAATTGGACACTAGTTTGTGCCCGCTTGTTTTTTGAAAATTCAGACATTTTTAGTGATCACAGCCCAACAAAAGGTGAAAGAAGTAACTTATTCAAACTTTTTAATTGATCACCCCAATACAGCCTATATGGGTGGCAGTGATTCATAATTTCCCTTGGAATTCTAATCACTTTTAATTTCATGTTTTCTGTTAACTTTCTCTTTATCTATGTTAACTGTGTGATAAGCTGATGTGTAAGTGCTTGTCAGGTCATATACATGCTTGCACACTAATATATATATATATGTACTAGCAGAAATACCCTGCCTTGCATGGGTTTGTATATTCCTCCCATGATGTCATTGCTTTTTTTTTTTTAATGTCACTCCATATCTGATCAGAACAATGGTTAGATTCTCACTCTGTATAATTGGGCTTAAAATAATTACGACATAACATTTGAAGGCTTTCCTTATTAGCTGTCCATGCCCAAAATCTCTATTTACGAGAATTTTTGTATTCATAGACAAATTAAGGAGCTCTAGAGGCTCACACTCCAATCTTCTCTTTCTCTCCCCCTCTTTAATGGATTTTTCCATGTAGCTGTCAAATACTAAATCAAGTTGCTGAAATTTGCAGGTACCTGCAGTAACCTACCATGCTGACTGAACTAGGTTTTTGACAAGAACATGTTTGTCAGGCTTTGTAGTATAATCACCATGAAAAAGTGGATTAGTTTCAAATAAGTCATTCTAAAATGTCACCGATAGGTATACCATGACCTTGGGCAATTTCAAAGGATTTGAATGCTGAAAGATCTTCTATTGAAAGTTCTGATGATTTTATTGGCTTTTTACTGTTAAACTTTTTTGATGGGGGCTGATAAACTGGCTTTGCAATAAATCTCCAATCTGAAATTTTGATACTGCTCTTTCCATCTGTCTGTCCACATGATATCTCCCAAAATTCTCAATGAATTTCAATGAAATTTCTGGAAAGGTAGGCAATACTTGGCTACAGAACAAGTGATTAAATTTTGGAGTGAATCCATGCACAATTATCTCACCTACATCCCAACTAACTGTCCGTACCACACAATATCTCCAAAAGTTCTCTGTCCGCATGATATCTCCAAAGGTTTTCAATGAAATTTTGTGGAAGGGCGGGTAATAGGCTACAGAAGAAGTGATAAAGTTTTGGAGCGGATCCATGCACAATGTACCTTTCTTGCGTCATAGCTATCAGTTCACACAGGTGATTCATTTTTAAAACAAGGATTTACTGATTGTAACTAACTCAAAATGACTTGCTCTAAGGCATATGATTCTTTTGTAAACTTTACTCAGCATGAGATTTCCTTTCCAACAATATACAATATGCTCATATATTATGAAAAATGGCCCTAAAATTATTTGCAACTGATCTGGAATGTCTACCCAAGTTATTATGACTCGCTGAAGGTCCCTTTAGCATATCCAATTGGTTTCATTAGTCAACTAAAAAATTCCTACAGCATCCTATTACAGTACTTGTACTATTTAATTTTCAAGAATTAGTAACCAGCTGATACACTAATGGAGGTTAAGTTCTCCATTTTACCCAGTAGTGTATTCTGAATGTACAAAGTGTGTGTTTGGGCTCTTGCAGTATTTCAAATAATTTCTCTTTAGAATATAAAGTTGTTAATCATTTGAATGAGTTAAAAATTATTGATGTTTAATTTTAAAGAAGCTTAGTTTTTAAAAGTTTTGTTTTAAAGATTTTAGGTGTACCATTGCTGAAGAATTTGCTTTGGTTATATAATGTACTTAAAGCTAGTCTCTTGAAGATTGATTAGTTAGGAATAGGTACGTTTTGAAAGGAATGTATATAACATTAACTTCGCTGAACAGATTAACATGTAAGCATATTATGTGGCCTTTTGATAATTATGGGAGGAATTATTCGTCAAATTAATGGCACAGACAAAATCATTGTAGAAATAATACAATGGATTTTATTTCTCTACTTTCATTCAAAGTATACATAATTTGATTGCAGTTCAATTTTATGACCTATTCAAAGCTATTGTATTTAAGATGAAACTTATTTCTTTCTAATTAATAAGTGTTTTACTTTTGTCTTCCTGATTTGGTAAATGATATTTTTCTGTTATGTAAAAGAATGTTGCTCAAGGCTGACTGTAATCAAGAAAATGAAAGTGGACAGAAGCTGGGAAAGTATTAGAACAGTGGTTCCCAACCTTTTTGAGTCATTCCCCACTTTGTCAATAAGATTACTAGTATTCCTCCCCCCTTCCATTTATTAAGTTGCAACAAAGAATAATTTTAAATAATAACTTTATTTTACGTATAATTAGACAGCTTCATACAAAGAATTGGTTTAATTTTATAATTATACATCTGCTGCTGTGTATTTGTTACTCAAAGAACACAAGCAAAAATAATTAGAACACATCATTTAAAATGCACTCGTTAAACTCCTCAGACTGATAACAAGGTTGTACGAGTCCCAAACGCAACGCAAGTTGGCCAAGCCTCCTGAGATTCCAACAACACCGGAACACACTCCGCACAGAACAAGCGAAACAACAACAACAACTCTGTAACTTGTTTCAAACAAATCACTCTCCTACTGTAGCCAGCAGAGAATCCTTCCACCTTTTGTTTCTCTCACAACGGCCTGTTTATCAGGACGGGAATCAGTCACAAAGCACTCTGATGCTATGCCAGCTGATCAGAGACGAGTATCACACACCCGGATGTAATCTTTACTTACTTGCCTATGCAAATGTCTTCACTTTTCTCTTTCACTGTATTAGATGATTAATAAAGGAAATAATATAAAATTTCACATGGGAGTCAAATTATGTGGGTAAGAAGAGAATCGTGGAGACGTTAGAAAGTTTTTAATTATGTAAACTAGTTACCAAGTTTATTGCAAATATTTACGTTTTGCATTTATAAACTTTTATTTTTATTACTTTAGTGAAAAGACATTGAAAAAAAAACTAATTTCTAAGCTTCTCATCATTTTTCATTTATAAATTTTTATTTTTTTTACTTTGCTTAGTGTTGTTTATGCTGAACTTAGGGCTAGTATCTTATGATTAAATATTTTAAGGTTTTCGAACAGGTGTCTTTCTTTTCTCTTTAGATGTTTATGTAAAGCACATTAGATTAAACTATCGTAATGATAATTAGATGACTTGTAAAAAGAGATTATAGATTTTGGTTTACTATTCTTATATATAATTCTAATTGGTTATTGGAATATATTGTGTAAAATGTTATTAAATAGCACCTAAACAAAATGGTTTCTGTTCTTATCACCAAAATTATTTGCATATATATATTGTTAACTATTATAAAATGTCTATACTTGCATATTTTTAGAACTTAAAGAAACCAGTAGCTAAACATTCTTGAGGATTATTTACAGATGAACATTCTCTATGAAATAAATAGATATAGAGGTGGTATTATTTTTTTTACATAAGTTATTGCCAGTTACCTGATAAAAAAAAGATTTGCACAATGTTGTGAGTTTGTTTGTCTAGTATTTATTATTAAGAAGTTATGTTTAATAAAGACATTGATAGAGATTTGTATTATCATAACTATATCATTTTAGAATAAAGTGATAATGCTGTTTGTACTGTTTGCCATGATATCTATCAGTCACTTTGTGATTTATTTGGCACTATATCTCTATCTTCATTGTTTTTAATGCAGTATTTCAGCTAGTGTGTTCTTCATTTATTGGTCTGAAAATTTAACAAACTTATGATTAGTGAAATTATCCTGAAGGTTGTTGCAGTGATACAGAAGGGGTGTGTGGGAGAAGAGAAGATTTTCCCTTTTGTTGAGGAAGACAAATTTACCTCTGATGTATCCAACAATCATAAGAATAAACATAAAATAAATGTTTAGGTTCAAGAGGAAATTCAACAAGACAGTGATAACAGTTTTATTCAGTTAAATTAACAACAAAATAGATATTGTTCAAAGTAAGGAAAAGATAATATGTAAGTTGGAATTAAAGTTTAATGTGCGTGGCAAAATGGTAGTAAGTAGGGAGTGAATTTATCAAGAAAAACAGTCCACACGTGTGTGCGTGCATGCTATGTATCACCAGGTGTGAGTAGCAGTTTGCATGTGTGTGTCTATAACAAAACGTAGAGACAGTTCAATGTATGTATGTGTAAGTGATATGAGACAGTAGTAGTAATTTCAACCTGCTGGAAAGGAAAAGATGTGTGATCTTCCTGCATTGGTGTTGATGATGAGAGTTGAATACTGAAATGCTGTCTCCCTGTTCTCTTTGAAATTGAATGTGTAATTTTGAATCTCCTACTGCCAGTTACATTGTTAGGATTATTTTTATAAGAAAAGAGTCGGCTCCTGGCAAGGGTTTAGGAAGTCAGGCTCTGATTGGTTGAATATTATTTTAATGTAGATATTTGAGGTTTTCCAATAGAAAATTTGTATAAGAAAATTGGCGCAAAATACTGGGAGCCTGTTTTTGCATGAAATTGTTCACTTAGGTTTAAGTGGCTCTACAAGGTTAAATATCAGGATGTTATGTATGAAATGTTGTTTTTTGAATTGTAAGATGAAAGATGATATAAACAACAAACTGGTAAATATTTAATCAAAATATAACCCATTTGAAGCAATAACCCTTTTCCAATGATCCTCTAATGATTATGTCCCATCTTTATAAAAAATCTTATGTTTAGTGGTCACATTCATTAAAAGCATGAATCATGACTTCCATATATTGAACCTTTTTTCACGTCTATGAAATTCAAAATGCTTGAAAAGATAATCTGTTGGAGAAAAGTCAGGTGAATATGGAGGATACTGTAAAACTTCATATCCTAATTCTCTAAGCTTAGACACAGTCAGCTAAGAGGTGTGGGGTTGGGAAATGTCATGGAGCATTTCATTCAGAGCAGTGTAGCCTGGTGGGGCCCATTTTTTCCAACTTTATAAGCTTTCCTATTGCTTTGAGCTGACTTGATATGGTTGCTGTTTAAGTCTCCAGAAAGTGCTTGAGCCGTTGTTTGTAGGTCATTAGCCGGTTGATAATTCTTCATCATTAAGAACAGGTTTGGGTGTCCCTCGAGGTTTATTATTGGTATCCATATTTCCAGATCTAAACCTATTGAACCTATGCTGAACAGTTTGCACTGTAGTAGTGTTCACTCTAAATGCTTTGTTGACATTATCAGCAGCTTGATAAAATACAAACTCTGTATTACAGTTATAGATGTATATTGTTAACAGAATTACTTTTTTTAAGAGAAAGAACCTAGACCTATGTTGCTTGAAAATGTTCTAAAATTGTAAATTAGTATCACAATAATATTCACATATTTTAATAACAAATGCATATTATATTTGAGAAATTACATTGTTTTCAATAGTTGGTATTCATTTGTAACCTGATGAGTTCATAACCTCCAGAGATATATACATTTATTTTCTATTGTTAATGTTTTTATCCCCCTCAATGCAAATTTGCAAATGTGACAATTTCTTGTTTTTGTTTACAATCTAAAAGTATAAATTATAAGTATATGTCCTTGTGATATTTAAGCATTGCATGAATTTCTCTCACCATAAAAGGAACGTATACTAAAATCATTAGAAATACTGACTCTTGAAGTGTAGAAACAAAAAGGGTGTGGGGGAAAACACTGATACAGTTTGGTGCAAGAAGTCACCAAATGGCACGTCAATGCTGTAATGCCGGAACAAACCTCCAACAAGACACCACCTTGCTTAACACTGGCAAGCAGTCACCACTATCAACACTCGTTACAAAGTCCGAGACGCCACTGGTATTTCTTTCTCCCTGCTGGATTTCAAATAGTGGCAGGCTCATGCCCAAAGCCTTTAATGATGAGGAAGTCAGACTTCATTTTCTCGGCTACATGAAGATTTATAAAAAATCATTGCTAGTAAAGTATTGTCCTGATACTTATTGATCTTGATATTAGTCTCTAATTTAGCTTTATTTGGAATATGAATATTGCAATTTAAATAGACAGTAATGTTTGATAATTTGGGTTATATTTAACCATTTAAATTACACAATCCTACAGAACTTCAAGTTGAAAGAATATTCTGTATACACCCTTATATTGAAAACAAGTAATTCATATAATTTTGGGAGAGAAATATTAGGTGTGTGCAAAAGTTCCCAGCACTCCTTTTTGAAAACTAGGCTAAATACCCAGTTGAAAATCATTTTTTGCTGGAAACTTTTACACATACCTATGTAATGTTGTATGTGTTATGTCTTTGTTGTTAGTTTGTTCTTTTCTGTTTTAGCTGTGTTGATTAACGCATTTGGTTAGAACTGTATTTTAGCTGTGTTTAGAAAAAGAAAAGAGACGAACAAACACAAGTGCTTTCAGGGCTATCACCTGTGGTCAAAAAAGACCTTCCCAGCTATCACATCCAGGTGCTAGTTTCTGGGACTGGAAACGGGGCTCGTTAATGTGGGCTGTTGAGTATCTTGCTTCAGCGTGTTCATTTATATTAAGCATACATACATATATAAACATTACAATACCTAATAAGAACAATCCTTTAGAAATAGAAGGAACACGCCACACCAGACATTAAGTGAATCACTGTAGTATGTCTGGTAGCACTGACACAATTATACAAGTGTCCAAGTAGAACCCACCCAAATTTATTATCATGAAAAGAAGCATTTTTGCAAAAAAAAACAAAAAAACATAATTCTTTAAAAAAGATTTTAAAATATTTCTGTGAACCCAATAATCTTCATGTAGCCCCTGGAGGTGTCCCGAACCCGACTTTGAGAAGCCCTGGTTCACAATACTTCATCTAATAAAAAATTACTGCTAACTTTTTGACCTGATTTTGCTTGCTGGAAAATCAGAAGGGTGTGTGTATGTGTATGTCTCTGCTATATAAATGTAGTCTTAATGAAATATGAGTGGCTTTTCAATATCAGTAAGTGTATCCAAATCTACCATCTGGGAAATGTTGAGGATTATTATCTACACTGAAAGTGTCAAGTTATAGGCAATGCCCTTCTCTTTGGATGTCGTCAGTGACAACATCTGACTGAGGTTGGATCTGATTCTTTTTCTGACATAATGTCACAATAGATTCTACTGTTTTCATTTGACCTGTTCTTTTCACTAGGGTAATGACAGCAGAAAGGATAGGATAATGATTCTGTTATCATTTTCTATGAAAGGATCTCCTCCCCATTGGCTGCTAGCACTGCTTTGATCTAGAATTTCTAGGATTCTCTAAATGTTAAATGCTAATGATAGAAGGTCCTCCTCCCAAATTGCCCTTTTTACAAGGAATGACATACTTTTTGTTGCCTACACCGTGAGAGCTCAAGCTGAAAGTCACATTCTTTTAAAATTAGACTGAAAAAAAACAAACTAGCATTCCAAGGGAAATTATGAACCACTGCCACCCATATATGCTGTGTTGAGGGTGATCAATTAAAGTTGGAAAAAGGGGCAATCAATGAATAAGTTACTCTCTCGCCTTTTATTGGGCTGTGATCATTTAAAAAAGATCTGAATTTTCAAAAAACAAGCGGGCACATACTAGTGACCAATTTAGCATAAACTTACATTGCATATTGAATCCCCTCTAAAAACCTATTTAGGGGGTGAATTTTCAAAAAACAAAAACAAAAACGTTTTCCCTACTCATTGAGGGGAATGTGCGTGCAAAATTTCAAGTTTCTACTATGAACGGTTCTAGTATTCTAGAGAGGCACCAAGGACACTTCAATTAGAGATAGGTAAACTCTTTACAAGAATTAAACCAGATGGATGTGAGCAGAGAGAAATGAAAAATTTGCAATGTAAAGAAAGTCTGTCAAGTCTAATATACTTGAGATTGGAAAGATAATGAGTTCTGTTTTTCTTTGTTTGAAATGCCAAACAGAAGTTTAATGACACCTAAAAAGGTACAGTGGTCCCCGCCCAGTAATATAGAGCTGAGTGTGATAAGCCCCTTTGATTGGTCGGTCATGTGATGTAAAGAAATGGAAACTTTTGGTGGTGGTGTGAGGTCCTGAGCCAATCAAATCACATGGTGGGGGTAAAAGAGGGCAGTTTGGTCGATTATGCAGAATTGTGGTTATGTGGGGATTGGGTTAATTATCCAGACTGGACATTAATTATCTACAACTCCCCCTGTTCAAAGGTCCCCTCTCCCCTGATAGAGAAAATTAGCCTTTTTTTAGTCAGTCTTTGCCAGTATTTTGTGACTCAACACTATGCAAACTTGACTTAGAAGATTCTGGCTTGAAGTTGACCAATTACCTGACAAAGTCCCAAGATAGGGCTGGACATAGACTGGGAAGCTGTCTTTCTTGCTGCTACACACCTGTAGAACATACGGTTGTTAAAATCATGGTTCTTAAGTCAATGGGAAGGGTTAACTTGAAACTGTAACCCTGTCATCAATCAACTTTTTTGTTCCTGTTAGACTGCTGTTATTTCATCATTTGGAACACTCATTGTTCCTGTGTTTGTAACCAGCACCCCCATGCAGAGATGTTTCAATCAAAGCCTTCATTAGCGGGCCTTTGTGGATCTTCAAATCACAATGTGGGCACAAAGGTCTGGGATGGGTTGGAAGTGACTGAATGACACAGGGTTGCAACGTAACTAAAGAGCAGACATCTATTTTTTAATTTTTTTAAAAGTAGCATGTTGGTAATAATTTGACACTAGCTTCCTTGATTTAGCAATAAATTGCTAACATTTATGCCTACTTAGTATTGTGAATTTTAAAAGTATAAGACTTATTATTTGAAGTCAAATTTTTATCCCCTACTTAAATATGTAAATACAGATGTTATTGTCTTTGTAGCAAGAATAGAATTTCCAAGTTATTAACTTATTATCTATGCCTGTTTGGTGGTATATTGCTCATTGATAGTTATCCAGGGTATGTGGTATTCTAGTGTACATTTTGGATGCTAAACAACATGCACTGAAGAATTGGTGACATCGTGAATAAATAAGACTAATTAAAGGCAGGAGAACTGACCAGCCAAAATTTGAGAGGGGGTGAAAATAAAGATGATGATAATAGTTTTAAAACATTTAATGATTATATCTCTGCAGTTTGATTTTCTTCAGTGCTTCATAATTAAAGTTAGCTTTTTCATTATGTACACATCAATTTATAGCCTTTTTTTATTTCACTATCTTTCTCATATATTGTGCATATAAGAGAAAGTAGGAGCTTTAAGCTTTATGTTGTTTCTCCATTGTATATGTGAAAAATAATATAAGCTACTTTTGGAGATTTCCTGTTAGGCCACCCCACCATACTCTGCCTTGGGAGGACATCTGTTTTTTAAACGTGGGCAAAAACCTCACCCTCTGAAAAATCAAGCTTTTTATTAATGAAATGTAAAATGCCCATGTGATATCAATATTGATTGCATATATTGGATTTTATCATAGTTGGCTTTTTTAGACTTTCCGTCACAGCTCCATGCTCTTGCTAATCAGATTTCATAACCCCAATCATATTAGAAACTGTCAACATAGGTTTCTTCAGTTTTTAAGTTGGTCTGACTGCCTATATATGTGCATACAGGCTACATCAACGGAGCTAGAGGACTGAAAATTTAAACATTTATTCCTTATTATTTCTAGAAAAAACTAACACCCCCCCCATTATAGGTTTTTAGTGGAATGTTCAATTTGCAATGTAAGTTTATGCTAAATTGGTAACTCAGATTGTATCTGGCAGCATTCATGCTAGTTTATTGATAATTCAGACTTTTTTAGTGATCACTGCTCGACAAAAGGTGAGAAGTATTGATTGATCATCCCCTTTCTCAAAATCTTTAGTTGATTACCCTCAACACGACATGCTGCCAAAAAATGTTGGTCTCATGACGGTTTCTATTGAGTGCCTAACCAGGCCTGTTGTGATTTCTTTCTCTCCTTTCCATTTTATTCTATGATCCTTAAATTTGTATTCTGTTAGGGTTATTTAAAACTTAATATGAATTCTATATTAGCTTTTTTGCTTGGTCTAAATGCTATCATTGCAAAGAATTTGATTTAAGTATTCAGAAGGTTCCTGTACAGCTGCTTGATATTTATTGGATTAAACTAATTTTAGTATAAATTCAAAGTCCTGGAGCACCTAGTGAGGAATGAACTCACTTGCAATAGCTTGTAAGACCTGCATGCTTAACCATTGCACTGTTGGAGGTTTTCATCACCTGCAGTTGGCTATTAGTCTAACATGGCTCAATGTTTCTGTTGTTTTGCATAGTGTGTTATTGATATTAGGTTAAATTTTAAATTAAGTATAAGCACATGCTGTATTTGATATCAGTTTAACAGATAACCTGTGCAAATAGGCCAATTAGAAAAACCTATGTTGGCCACAAAATCTTTTAACATGTGACAAAAGAATAGTTTTGTTAAAAGTTTGTTGGCACAAAAGCAAGTGATACCTGATGATTTATCAGAAAACTATATTCAACTGTCCTATATTTCTCAAATAACATGAGCCTACTTCTGCTTCTACATTCTATTTTATTCAAATGTACTTTGTAAGTGAGGAATGAAAGAGTTTTTCTGAAGGTTGAATTTTATTCTTGAAGAAAAAAATTGAGATTTATATTCATGCATGTAGTGGCATAAAGAATTGTATTTCTTATATTCATTCTCACTAAATGGTTAGACCCTTAAATTCTAGTTTCTTTGTTTTTGTCAGATCTTCATCTTTACTTGACTTAGCAATCAGAAGAGCAATTCCCAAACAGAAGAGACCAGCAAAGAATGTTAATTTATTTATTTAAAAAAAATATATCAATGACACCTAGTATCTCGAAAATATCACCCATTTGACAGTTGCTTTATGTTAGTAATCAAGTAGAAATTGATATTTAAATAAATTGATATTTTATAATATTTTGATATGAAAAAGCTGTTAGCAGATTGATTAATAAGCACCAAAGCATTAGCAACAAATTACTGATGCCTAATTTAAGGCTTAACCCTTTATGGGGCAAGTGACTATATATGATCACCTGAGGACCTGTCAGCCACATGCAATATTGTAGCCACATAGACAACATAATCTGTACCAATGTGGTCTGCAAACTTTGCAAAGTACACTTGTGCTTGAACAAAGACAGAAACTGTTTTGAGGTATACGATTAGCTAAATTGCTAAATTAGCCTATTTTTGGACTGCACAATTTTTTGTATCTATTCATTATATTGACTGTTATTCTTTAATTCTATGTTTAATTTAACTTTCTACCTATTTTTATTTTAATTTTCTTTTTGGGTGAGGCACCATATATGATTACTTCATCAGAGTGGGTTTTGCACCATAAACAAAAAGATTTCAGAAAACTTGCAACTGAAAATATCTTGTAATTAGTTCTAGTTTAACATACAAAAAGGTTGTTTGGATATCTAAAATAGTTTTAGGGGTGCCCTATAAAGGGTTAACCAGGGTTGTAGCTGTTGAGAAATTTTAGATACTGATATGATGGTTCAAATTGTTACTCCAGTCAAGAACTCAATCTTTTTTTTAAATAGTCACACATGATTAATGCATGACTCTGCATTAAATAAAATTAACTTTTGATAATGTGTAAACTATTATATCTAACGTTATCTACAACTTAATGAAGGCAGGTTAAACTGAACATACCACGTTTTCATACCAAAAGAGAATTGTTAAATATGAGCTTAGAAAAGAGCTTGATGTTATTTAATCACTTAAAATAAAAAAAATTAGATAAATAAGAGTTGAAATAATTTGTTATGAACAGTATGGTCATACCATTTAATGTGTCCCGTACAATTTCTTGTGTTCAAGAAGCTATAATACTTTCATGCTTACACAATAACAGATCATTGTTATGTATCAATTAGTGATGTTTCCTGGCCCACATAGAGGTTTTTCTTTGTCTGATTTGTACACACATTTGATTCATCATGGATGTTTTAAGAGCATGCAGCGTGATGGTTGAACGAATGTCCGCCTGGCAAAGCTCGCTGATCAGTGGGAAAAAAACATTCTAAGTGAGCTAATATATTCAATTTCTTATTAAAGAATAATGAGGAACTACAAAAGGAAAAGCTTTGAGGTAATTTACATATTTCATCACTGATATTTGTTGTTTTCTTCAAGATCCAAATGTATATATTTTAGTCATTTCTAGTTGCATGTTGCTCGTATTGTTAATTTTATTTTGTATGGATGAAGAGTTGAGGATGAAGACATTATAATGAGGGTAATGGGTACTCTTTCTGCATTAAATCAATAAGAGCTAATTCTTGTGTTTATATCTGTTGTTCTCCTTGAGCAAATCTCCATAGTCTCAAGGGTAAATATCAGGAGTTGTTTCCGATAGTCAACATATCTGCGTAGACACAACTACTAATTCTTTTTCCCATCTTAAAACACTTGCATATTGGTATAGATCTTTGATTTGTTTTTTCTTTTCTTTTCAAAATCATTTTCTCAGAAATCTTTGAAAAGAGTAAAGATTTGAAATTCCTGTTACACTTGTTGGTGTGTGAAATACTATTTTTCTTGCTATGTGTGTTCACTTCTTTTCAATTATAGCAGTTTTCTAAAACCCATTTACTATGCTAATCAATGATTTCTTTTACTCCTTAAATGTTGTAGACTTGGGAAGATTGTGAAAGATTTGCTCCATCTCAATGACCCTTTGGCAAAAACCAAGTCTTCTATATCTGCAATATATTTGATAAAAAAAATTAATCTTATTAGATGTTGCTTGTCAGTTTATCAATATGAATCAAATAATCATTGTAAATATAGTAAAATTGTTTTGATGCCCTTTGATTAAACCAGGCTATTTCATGACTGTTATTTTAATACATAGCTGTAAGCAGTTCTGATAAATGATATTTTAATGTTAAAAATGCTGAAGATTACAGAGTTCAATCCTTACTGTCATCTTAACTCACTTAGAAATTTTTTTAAATTAGGACAAGTTGGGTCTTTAGGGAGTGTCTTTATCTGGTTAGCCAATAGCAAAGTACTGCTATGATATCCTATAAATAGCAAACCTGTTAAATGAGAGGTGGGTAATGAAAAAGATGACTTGTGCCAGGTTATACAATTAATTATTGACAATGCTGGCAACTTCCCTAAGAAACTACTGTGTTTCTGAACCTAATGCGATTAGTTTTTCTTAAATAGATTGCTAAAAAGATTTGAGCATTTATTGTATACTAGCATTTGGATCTCTAGGTAAATTCAAACCAAAAGTTACTGAGCAAAACCATGTCCGTTTTAGTGTTTGTGTTTTATGTTTTTAAATTTGCAGCGATAAGAGGATAAAATATATTACTGATTTTTCATATCGGTTTTGGAATAGCGTGACAGACAAACAGACATCTGCACCAAAAAATTTACAATTGGATTTATATATATTATTTAGTTAGATATCTGAAAATTTTGGCTTGAATGGTGATTTTTTCCTTTCATCTGTCTAAAGTTTTCAATGTTTATATTCTGATTTGTTGAAGTTTGCCTTATTGTTTATTGCTCATGTTTTTGACAGATGTTTAGCTGTGTTGTGGACTTTTTATTGAAGCGAACAATTAAAAAAAAAGTCTAAAAATTGCATTTTTTTAGTGGAATAGTTTCTAGAATATCTTTTCTAGAAGGAGCTTATTGTTCTATTACTGCCATTTGTTTTACTTTTGTTTCAGAGTATTACATTTCTTAATGAAGTAGTGATAGCTCTGTAGCAAACAGTTCTCTCAAACCCCCTTTTTTTTAAGCACTTAATTTTCATAAAGGAATAATAGGTCTCACTTTTATTTATCTATGAGAGTATTCAAATATCCCTGCCTACTAATTCTGAATTTTGACATCAATTAATCTACAAAATGGTTTTCAATCACTAAAATTATTAAGATTATTTCCTTTTAGTTGGAAATGTGTAATTCTTCAAATTGATATAAAAAAGACTTAATATATATTGTGGTTATTCAACAATTTTATTGCTTCAGATGGAATGAACAAGAAATGATTTCCAGCATTCTTATTTGTTGGTTGTTGGAGCCTTTTGACATTGAAGTGTTGGGCTACATTCAACACCAGAAAGCACTGAGAGCTCCAATGCTGTACACTAGCTAAAAACTGTTTGAAAATAAAATATTAAAAAACAATGGAGAGAATGCAATTATCGCAATATGTACAAATAATTACTTTCTTTGAAATTTAAATTTTGCCTGGATCAGCCTAAAAATTTAATCACTTCTTCTGTAGCCCATGGCCCAACCACAAAATTTTATTGAAATTCATTGAGAACTTTTAGAGATATCGTGTGGACAGATGGACAAACAGACATAAGTGAATACATATACCTCTTCCAACTATCATTAACAGAGGTAATTAAGAGTATATTTATTTAGTGATAGGCCAAGCTGGAGAAACAAGATTTGGAAAAGAATATATGGAGATCTATTTTAAAGTTTTCAGTAGATTTTACAGAAGTTGTTAGGTGTTAGTTTATCTGTTAAAAACTATCATAAAAATGTTATTGAAAGTTTTAATTCTCATTACTTGGTGGAATTTTTAAATAAAAAGGAGAGCAGAAAAAATAACTTTTGTTTTCAGTGATTTTAGCCTTTTCTTTTCTCTCTTGTTTTTAAGAAATGTAAACATAGATGTTTCTAAGAACCTGGCAAAGGCTTTTTGATCAATGTTACTAATTACATTTTCCGCATGCAGTTTTATTGTGTTGGATCAATTCCAATAAGTAATCATATCTACAAAATGATTATATGAATGATTATTATTAGTCCAGGGGCCAATACAAATATTTTCACAAGTTGGTACCACCCAAGGTGGCCAAACAAACTTTGTATTTTTGTCTTCTTATATGTCTCTAGTTTATATTTTGGTATGATAACCCTGCCTATCTTGTAGCTTTATGATAGTAATCATTATGGAAAAAAAAAAATCAGTTCTGGATCTGCCCCCAAATTTAACCATTGACAGAACTTTTGGAGATATTTTGTGATTGAAGACAGTTAGCTAGGATGTAGGGGAGGTAATTAGGCATTGATCCGCTCCAGAATCAAGACTGCTTTTGTAGACTTGCCCACTCTTCCATAAAATTCCATTGAAATTCATTGAGAATCTCTTGAGATATTGGGTGGACAGACAGACGGAAAGAACAGCCAGGACTAAATAAAGCCCTCCGATCTGAAATTTTGATACTTTTCTTTCCGTCTGTCTGTACACAAAATATCTCCAAAAGTCAATGATATTTTGTTTTTGTATATTATGTGTGCAATAGGCAATGACAGAAGTCATGAAATTTTGGAGTGGATCCATACTCGATTATCTCCCCCTACATCGTAGCTATATGTCTATACTACAAATTCTGAATGAATCTCAATGGAATTTTGTGGAAGAATTGGCAATAGGCCACGAAAGCAGTCTATTTTGGAGCTGATCCATGCACAATTATCTCCCCTACACCCTAGCTAACTGTCCACAAACACAAAATATCTCCAAAACTTCTCTCTCCATCCACACATCTAAAGTTCTGAATGAATTTTGATGTGGAAGGGTGGGCAAAAGGCAACTACAGAAGTCATGAAATGTTGTGACTACTCAGAGTTTTGGATGATTTATTGTCAACACTGCTATATAAATGTCATTCTGAACATAACATAGATCTATTTATAGTAAATGCTTCAGTGGAATGAAGTAATTCACCTTACACATTTTTGGCACTTTTATGATCTATTATTTGTATGATTTTTAAATCACTTATAAAAGAATGATCAATTGTCTATTATTCCTTTTGTTGAGGATCAAATTGAAGTTGATCATATGTTATTAACCAAGCACGTTGTTAAGTCATTTACCTTCTTGGTATTCAGTTCAGCATTATAGTAACATTGTAAATAGAACCCCCGCCCCCCTCACACACACACTAAGTTTTGTGTCTTGGAAAAATGACGGACAAAAAGCGAGGGTCTAGTTCAGCATTATAGTAACATTGTGAATAGAACCCTTATACCAAATTTTGTGTTTTGGAAAAATGATTTCTCAATAAAGCAAAGAGAAGTGACCGAAATACTTCAAAGCTGTAGTTTTGTATGACAGATAGAAAATGAGGGTCTAGTTCAGCATTATAGTAACATTGTAAATAGAACCCCCCCACCTTACATTTTGTGTTTTGGAAAAATTATTGCTCAATTAGGTAGAGGGAAGTAATCGAAGTTCATAGTTTCATCCGATGGAAAGAAAGTGTGGGTCCAGTTCAGCAGTATAGTTACATTGTAAATAGAACATTCCCCCAACAAACAAAAACAAAATTTTATGTTTGGGGAAAAATAATTTCTCAATGAAGTAAAGAGAAGTGACTGAAATATTTCAAAGTTGTAGTTTTGTATGACAGACGGAAAGTAAGGGTTTAGTTCTGCATTATAGTTACATTTGAAATAGCAATGTGAGTTGGCCTTTTCAATCTCCTTGATTGATTC
>VCCN01005310.1:594617-607829 GCA_006491835.1 Architeuthis dux | reverse complement strand
TATATATATATTCTCATACAAACTGTAGAAAAGTTTATAATGTTCATGTTTTAAAAAATCTTTAATGTGAAGAGAGAATGCGGGAAAAGTAGTTTTTTTATTTATAATACAATTAAATAAACCAACTGTTTTTCATTATCTCTGAACACTTATGAAAGAAGACAACAGCGTGGAAAAGTTTATGTTTGTGTTTTGAAAAAATCATTAATGCTGAGAGTATTTCTTTTTATTTACACTACAATTAAATAATGAGGTAGAATTTAACTTGGAATCTAATCGAAAACAATAGTAAAAGAATTCATTTAAAATGTCTACACTGTATTTAAAAACACGTCTTGTCTGCTTTCGTAATAAAAACATTTACACTGTAAACATTCTATTTCTCTCTCCCGTGGAACATTTACAGACGCTTATTTATGTCACACTCTCTTATTTACCTACTGGACATAAAATATGTGATCAGTTTAGCATAATGCTTGTATTGTCAATCGGGCCCCCCACTAAAACATGATAGTATTGGTATTTTCAAAAAACAAAATAGCCTATGTTTTATCCCGAGGTTAAGTCCATATCCATGCAAAAAATCAGACCCCTGGGACTTTTAGTTTGCCCATGATGCTCACTGCAGACATACATACATACAATATCACACACAAAAATAGCGAATTTTGTATAGTATTAGAGCAATAATTTGAGAGTAATTATAGTTTCATAAAACAATCAGGGCAATTATTGACTGATTGTGTGGAAGGCCAGTAAAAGCCACACAGTGAATTTGAATCTGAAATATTGATTGTATAAAGATGAAAAGGAAATGATGTGATAAATCATCAGGACCCAACTATAATTGGCTAAGAGTGAAGAAATAATGAAAGAAATAATTTAATGTTACAAATTAGAATAAGAATAAAAAAAGTATGAATAATAAAAATAAGTGTTAAAAATCAAGATTTAGATCTATAAATGACTTCATGAATACATCATACTTCCAGAGGTAAGCAAAACAGATGGTAATAAGTACATATAAATCTATTATTGGGTTTCCACAAAGTTTGTTGGGTTTACTAAATAAAAAAATAAGACATTTTTGTATTTTCAACATAAACTTTATTGAACAACATATTTACTATTTTGTTCTATCTTCTGCCATCTTTTAGGCAACTTCATAGTTCTATTCTCCTAGAACTTATCTTTCTCAGCAAAGAACTGCTCTAGATGACTTTTGCAGTCTTCAAGAGAATTGAATTTTTTCATTTAGTGAATTTTGTAAAGACTGCAATAAATGGTAATCTGAATATGCAATATCTGGTGAATACAGTGGATGAGTGAAAACTTTCCAGCCAAGAAGTAACAATTTTTGCCTGGTTACCAAAGAAACCTGATGTCTAACATTATCCTGGTTGAATATTACATCCTTTCTTCTAACCAATTCAGGACACTTTTCGTCAATTTCTACACTCAATTGGTCTAATTGGGAACAGTATTTCTTCGAATCAATCATTTGGCTCTCCAGAAGGAGTTCATAGTAGAGGACTCTCCTCCAATCCCACCATATACACAGCATAACCTTCTTTGGAGGAAGACTGGCCTTAGATGAGGATTGTTCTTGTTATGGGTGGGAAAATAAAGTCAAATCCAACTTGGACTGGAGTTTGACAATTAAGATTTTGCTTTCTTTTTCAAAAGTAGGTAATATTTCAATAATGAGTTGATGATAATGGTAAAGGTGGTATTTGCTGCTGCACATACCTTTTACCATTCTTTTTGGACTCTTACATGTATTTTATTTTGCTTATTGGCTAATATTATACATTTTCTAAGAAAATTTATCACTTGATCACTTTGAGACAGGGTCTTTTAGATAATAATAACTGGCTGATAACATTAAGCAATGGATATAAAAATTGGAACAATATGCATTCATTGTTATCAATTTACATTCATTTTTATAAATTCATTATGTTATTAAATTCATTGTTATAAACAACTTAAATTTATTGACTTTCTTTTAATGAATTTTCAATTCATTTTAAATAAAGTGTTTGGGACCGACTAATTTTGATAACAATACTTATTTGATTACATTATCTGTGATTCTAATAAACCACTTCCTCTGTATTTGAAATATATTTTATGATGACTAAACTATACACATTTGGAATATTTAGGTTGATGCAGAAGTTTCCGTCATTTTTTGACTAAATCTTTTATTCATGTAAATCAGGCATGGGCAACCTTTTTCGAGCAGCGGGCCGCATGAGATATTGCTAATCATAAACCGGGCCACAAATTCACCGTCAGAAATTTTTTAGAATGTTAGAAACCTTTTTTGCTATCAACATAGTTTGCATGCACCATTTCGCTGAGCTCTGATTGCCTTTTAGAAAAAAGCGTATTTAGGCTACCAATTTGTTTCTTTATTGTTTTAATTTTAAGCTTTCTCTGATATCTCCTTTAAATTTATCATACCTGGATTGTTTAGTTGTGTAATGACGCTTAACGTTGAATTCTTTAAATGCGGAGTGGGATTCAGAACATATTAGACAACTTGGTCTGTTTTTTACTTCAACAAAGAAGTAATCATTTGTCCACTTATACTGGAATTTTCTCATTTCTTCAAAAAAGGTTCCCTTTATCTTCGATGAAATTTTAATAAAACGTTATTTTCTTCATGGAATTAAGCGTGCCATTCAGAAAGTGAAAAGGGCTGCATGTCGCCCGCAAGCCGCAGTTTGCCCATGGCGGATGTAAATTCATAGCTTCATCATTCAATCATGAAAATATATTCCCTGACTTTCTATGACCGTGTGACACCTTTCAGCTAATTTGTGTATGCCATCATTAAAAAAACAAATTATGGTTTCAATTCTATGAATTCTTCAAGGAATTTTTCGATATCTTGAACTTATTGGAACCACTGACCAGACAAGGAGTGTTGCTTGGAGCGAAACCAATGATAATCTGAAGGTGACAGGTCAGGAGAATACATTGCATGTAAAAAAAATTGTCATCCCAGCTCTAGGATCATTTGCTGCATTGCATTAGCAACTTAAGGATGGGCATTGTCATGCAGCAAAATCACTGGTTGGCTTCCTTGGCCGGAAAAAGGTCTTTTCTCTTCAAAAGAGTTGACTGATTCACCTCTAACGTTTCTGCAAGTTCTTGTGTTGTTTGTGCTGCATCTTCCTTCAAAAGTTCCTCTAATTGATCAGTTTTCAAGTTCTAAAGTCTTCCGGACCTTTCTTTGTCCTTGAGCTCAAAATCTCTTTTTTTTTTAAAAACTCTGCAAGCCATTGCTAACATGTGCCTGCATCCACTGCATTATTACTGGAAGCTTCAGGAATCCATTGCTTAACTTCTGCTGCATACTTTCCCAGATTATGAAGAGTAAATGGTGTCAAATGTGCATTTTATATACAGTCAGGATTTTTACCAAAATAAAATTTTCACTTTTCCCCAACCAATTCTTAAAGAGTATGCATGCTCAAGCAATAAAGGGCTGAGTAAACTTGGAAGAGACTTGTAAGATTTCTCAATACTTTTTGCAAAGACGGGTCCAGACAGATACATACTCAAGTTGTGAAGTAAGTTATCTCCCTTGGACTAGATAAGTTTTCTTTTAAACTAAGTTGTTTGTGATAATGTGTTAGTAGGGTGGAATATGTTATGCGTTCTTATTTATAAATTGAAGAGAATTGTTGTGTAAAAGTATCAACAATAAATTTATTAAATAAACAGCACAAATAGTTGTTTGCTGAGCTCAAAAATTAAATGTCTCTGCATAATGCAAAATTATTGAAAGTCAGGTACTTTATTGTTGATACTTTTACACTACAGTTTACTTCATTTTTTTTCTGAATATTCTTCAGTGATTGATTCTCTTCAATTTATAAATAAGAACACTATAAATAAAATATTGTTTAACGAATGGGTACGCGGGGAGAAACAGTTTTTGTTAGTTTAATAAAAAAACAAATTGATTTTACGAGGGGGGGGAATAACTTAAGGATTGGAAGTACCAAAAATTACTTGCGAAAAGTTTTTTCCCATTTATTTTCAAATATTCGACTTTCTTAACCGTTTTTCATTAAAAAAATAAAAGGTGTAGTTATCCTTTTTTTTAATAAATAAAATAAAATAAAATTTCTATTAAATTATGGTCATTTAACGCAAGACTTTTTGCAGCAATTGAGAGTCGATTCGTAGTGACATGACTACCTCGACTCGCGATTAAAAATATGAAGCGGTGGCTCTTCGCAAAAACTGACCTGAGTTCAACTACGTTCTTATCCAATCCAAGGGAGATAACTTACTTCACAACTTGAGTATGTATCGGTGGACCCGTCTTTGCAAAAAGTACTGATTTTTCTAAGATTGTGCAAAGTTGGTGCTAGGAAATTTTTCATCATCCGAATATAATGCATAATCTAAAAAGTTAATGAATAAATAACATAGCAAAATTCTCTGTGACACAGTTTCCATTAGAGAATTAAAACTTAATATAAGAACTAGAAGATATTTTATTACAATTCATTTGAGCGTAAACACAGCAAAACGGGGGAAGGAATTTCTTTTTAAATAAGGGAATTTAGTCTGAAAAGAGTTTGGTCATTATCTTTATGGATATTGATGCATATACTTTTATACAAAGAATATCACAGACTATTTTATTTCTTACTATATATTAGTCCTCAAATCATTTTCACCATTTACTGGAGCCATCAAACTTGGAATGTTTTGCTAAAATATTTTATTTGTTACATAATTTAGGAGTGATTACTAATTCTATTTTTAGAGTGGATTGGAACCTAACTATTTCGATTTGATTTTTTTTAAAAATAACTTGTGCAGTGCTTTTATTTTTTTTTTCTTCCATACATCTTTATGGGGTGTATATTCTATAATCTATGATGTTTGCTTGCAGTGCTGAGAAGCTGTTTTGTTCTCAATATTGTTTTTTTTTTTTTTTGTTTGTTACTGCTAATCTGAACAAACTTAACTGTTCTCTTACTCTTTTTAGTTTTAAAGAAAAGAAAATGCCTGCATTTATGTCTCCTAAATTAATTTAATAAACAATAACTGTAAGACTAGAGCAGTGTAAATATTTTGCAAATGTGTCCAACCATCCTCTATAAAAGGTCTTCAATGGCTAAAATTCGAAACTTTAAATTAAAAAAGACTTCTTCAGGATAGTGAGGTTCATTTATTTTGTTATTGTTCTTTGGATTAAATTAATTAATCACCACTACCAAAGGTTTAGGTTATTCATGTGTTCACACATTTATATCTCTATCTATGTATCTGGACTTTGCCCAGTCCTAAACATTCGTAGTAGAAACTTGAAATTGTGTATATACTCCCCTCAATGAGTACAGAAAATGTTTTTTTTTTTGTTTTTTGAAAATGTAAATAGTGTTTTATTCATGTGTTCACACATTTATATGTATGTATCTATCTGGATTTTGCCCAGCCCTAACCATTTATAGTAGAAACTTGAAATTTTGCACACACTCCCCTCAATGAGTAGGTGAAATGTTTTTTTTTTTGTTTTTTTGAAAATTCCCCTCAAATAGAGTTTTAGTGGGGGTTCAATTTTCAATGTAAGCTTATGCTAAATTGGTAGCTACTTTATGCCTGCTTGTTTTTTTAAACTTGAAATTTTACACACACACTCCTCTCAATAAGTAGGCAAATCTTTTTGTTTTTTTTAAATTGTCCCCAGAATAGGTTTTTAGAGATGGGTTCAATTTACAATGTAAGTTTATGCTAAATTAGTCACTAATTTGTGCCCGCTTGTTTTTTGAAAATTCAGACCTTTTTTAGTGATCACATCCCAACAAAAGGCGAGAGAAGTAACTTATTTATTGATCACCCCTTTTTCCAACTTTTTAATTGATCATCCCCAACAAAACATATATGGGTGGCAGTGATTCATAATTTCCCTTGGAATGCTAGTTTGTATTGAAATATTCCTTAATATGTTTTTTTTCATCTTGTGTAGAATGAATCTCGGCGCAGTGAAATGCTGGCTGCTGCGTGTGCTGTTGGTGTGGCATGTACATTTGCTGCACCCATTGGTGGTAAGTAATTTTGTGCATTATTGTTTTGCTTGATACATATTCTTTATATTGATTACAGTTGGCAACAATTGATCTCTAATTAACTCATAAACCTTGGATTCAGCCAGGTTTATAGGTTGACCACTGTATTCCTATTCATTAATAAAAGGTGTGCTATTATATTAAATTGGTATCACTGATTTTATAAGTACTATTTCACTAAAGTAGTATTATGGCTCATATAGTACAGTGGATCTTTTGGTATGACCATGGGTTGTTCAGTTTTGAGTCTGAGCATGTATTTAGACCATTTGCCAACCCATACCTTCTGAAAGATAGCCAGTTCATGTAGTTGTAAAATTCACAATACCTAAAGATATAAATGTCCAAGTGACTTTGAAGAGGGAAACCTTTAGTACTGCTCAGAAATCAATTTTTCTTGGGACACTGTGAGGTAATTCTTTACCAACATGGTACTAACGTGCAAACTGAAACTTTAAAAACATTAAACTTCTACCTCTGAACTCTACCTGCAACTGCAGAGCACTTCGGTGGTAACAATCGGCTATAATAAAATACAATAAGTCTGCTTATGACTGCTGTTATTTTGTGTTGTTTTATTCAAAGTTTTTTAAGTGCACTTTGTAATTGTCTTAGTTTTTTTTCTACATTTAGACTGTACATCAAATCTGATTAAGCAAATAAATGGTCAATGGGAGAGAATTAAGGCAATGAAGTATTTTCATAGTTAATGGCCAAGGAATTAACTGTTTAATATTGCAAGATTATCAAAGTAAAAAAATGAAACGTTATATTAAATACTGAGTATTGTTTTCAGATTCTAAAACTTGAAATTCTTGCTATTCAACCCTGTGTAGAATTATCACTAACTTTGAGTTGGTTTTAATATCCTTACTAATTGCTGTATTTAAACTATTCAAAAATTAGACAGTATTTCTTTTGATTTACAATGGAAGTTTAAATTGCTCCCTTAGTTTGTCTGGCAGTGTTCAGGCTTGTTTTGTGAAAATTCAGACTTTTTACTGATCACGGCCCAACAAAAGAAGTAATTTAGTAATTGATCACCCTTTTTTCCAATCTTTTAATTGATCACCCCCAGCATGGCATGCTGCCAAAAGACGTTGGTCACATGACGGTTTCTATTGAGTGACTAACCAGACCTGTTTTTATATTTTTTATTGTAGAATATGATTATTTTTCTCAATTTTTATTATTATTGGATGAAGTATTGTAACATATTATTTTTATTAAATTTGACTAGTTTTTACCTTCATCCTAATTTTAGTTGTATTTATACAAATTATTAATTCGGGCCACTGTTATTCGTTGCCATAGAAACTGTGCCTGAATTAATAACTAAAATTAGGATGAAAGTAAAAATATCTTAGTAACTTCGAACGAAATAACATCGATTAAATAGTTTTTAATGTTTTCGGTAGAAAAGTAACTTCGAAACAAATACAGAGTAGCGACACCAGTTCAGGCGAGTATTTTCTACTTTCAATCTCTATTTTCAATATCAACACACGGACTTTGTTTAACTTGGTAACTTACGGCTGCTGACGTTTCAGTGACGTCACCGGTGTAAAGACAAAATCCGTCCTTTTAGATTTGCAAAGATTTGGGGTGCTGGTCGCTCATATGATCCGTAAAAACTAGTCAAATTTAATAAAAAATAATGGATTGTTTTTCTATTCTAATTATTTTAAAACCATTTGATTATTTTCATATATAATAAATATATTCTCACATAGATATTAACCATGAATGCTTTTGGCCTTTATTTTACATTTAATTTAATTTTTTTTTTCAAAATCTGCTTTTTAGAGTTGGTTTGTTAATCCTAAGAGTTGGTAGACATTTCATTTAACCCGTGCAATAAAATTTAAGACTCAACCCAGAGGTGTTATTTTTTTTGTCAATATCAATTTTTTGTATCTATTCATTATGTTATTCTTTAATTCTATGTTTTATTTAACTTTCTACTTTAATTTATTATCTGTTTTTGGTCACTTTTTGGACAAGACACCATATGGGGTGCACTATAAATGGTTAAGGCATAAGGGAAGGGCATCCATGTGAACTAAGGGAGATGATTCATCACTTTTATAACTTATTTTCTTTAGTAGCTTACTGCAAAATAGTTTATATGATCAGGCCTATAGTGAAGAATTGATAGTTGCTGCCAAAAATTGTTTTTTTTATTCTGTTTTGAGACTAACTCTGTTTACTCAGGTTTGAAAAATATCTAGAATTATTTAAGTCTTTGAAATTTCAAGCTATATATGCATACATGAAGCCATACTCATTTCGTCATAGAACAAGTTTAATTTTGAAAATATATTCAAACATAAACCCTTTCAGAAGAGAAATATTTAGTTTAACCTAACTGATTTTTTTTTTAATGAGTGTTTTAAGTGGATATAGTTAATTTTCCTGTTTAGAAGAATTTTAGAAATCAATATGTATGTATAATCAAAATAAATTTCATCAATATTAAGATATTACAATATATTGAATAAAATCTTTTAAAAATATTACATATTTTTTAAGAAAAGTATTTTAAATATTCTAAAAATGGATCTTTTTACGATTCATTTTCTTTTTCTTTTTAAAAAAAATAGTATCTTTCCACTAATATTTCAGTTGGTCCATTCTATAGTATTCAGGTGAGATTTTCATTTGCTTAGTCAGTTCTACTTTTATAATTCAGACTGTCATGTTGTCCTAGTGCCTTCTTGCTGAATCACAGTCTTGCAGTGACATTTTTCAATTTTTTGTAGATTCTAGTTTCCTTATTATTTTCTTTCTTTCATGGCTTCATGTCTGTCACTGTGAACGCATTCCAAAGAAAGAGTTTTTCTCTTTCCTTGTGTGTATGGATGTTTAGTTTTCTTGCCTTCCTGTTTTACAAATAGATTGGGATTAGATCTTCTTGATATTTTTTCCATTCATTTTGACAAATTTCTGTAGGTTTTTGATTAAAACATTGAATAGTAATAACAAATATTGGATCTTTCAGCTCAGCCTTTTTTAAAAATTGCCACCTTATTGAATGCAGACTAATGTAGACCAATTTTGAATATATAAAAAGACATTTTTTGTTTATTATACAACAGTTATAAGCACACTAATTTCATTCTTAGAATAATAAAGCTGCTAATATCTTATTGCTAAATATTAGGGTACATGGTTAAAGAGAAGACAGTTTCTTTTTATTAATTTTTGTTGGACACACAAAATACATCATTAGGATTTGAGTGCATAACTCCATGGCAACAAGTTAGGTTTTGTGCATTCAGTTTCAGTGAGGTGTACAGCCTAGTTACTTTTAATTGGTAAGTTGAACAGAGTTAGTGATCTAATAATACTGTTGATGTCAACAAATGCCGTTTTTTAATGGCTGGTTCTCATCAGCAAATTTCCTAAATAATATATGCATATCACTTTTATCTTCTTGTAAAAATAAATGTCAGTAAATTGGTTTTTGTTTTGTGTTTGTGTGTCAGTCTTAGCATTCAATTTGGCGTGTCTTTTAAGCAGCTAGTTGGCTAGTTTCTTTATCACATTTACAAGTATTAAGCTCTCTATTTCATTAATGTATTTTCTCTTCGGTGTTTTAAAATTGCAGCAGTATGATCTTTATTTGATATTTATTTGATGTTTAAAAAACTTTGAGAGCATTAATTTCGATCTCATTCTTTTAATTTTAAACTTGTCAGAAAAGGTCCATGCAGAGTTAAAGCTGCGATCTTCCTTATATTTGTTTATCTTGGTAAGACTGCTGACGTTTCAGTGATGTCATCTGGTGTTGAGGCAAAATGTGCCCATTTCAATTCTGTCAATTTGGGGGTGCTTAATCCATACTTCATCCAAAATATTTTTATATATATTTCAGGTGTTTTATTTAGCATTGAAGTAACAGCTACTTTTTTTGCTGTAAGAAATTATTGGAGAGGTTTCTTTTCTGCTGTGTGTGGAGCTCTTATATTCCGGTTGTTAGCCTTTTGGTTCAAAGATGAAGGTAAGTAAGAAAATTCCCTTTTTCTTTTTACTGGCATGTGTAAGCTGAGTTCCAAGATTTGAAGACACTTTAGTGAAAAAAAGATTATTTATGATTAAGCTGTTGAGACTTAATAACATTTTTAAATCTTACTTCACCAAAGCAATATTACCCATCTCATTAAAGAAGTGAGTTTTATACACTGTTAATCACAGCTAACAAAGGTTTAGGTTATTCATGTGTTCACACATTTATATGTATCTATGTATATCGTCATCCAGCCGTAATCCAGCAGAAACTTGAAATTTTGCACACACACACCCATCAATGTGAAAGTAAAATGTTGTTTTGTTTTTGGAAAATACTCCCCAAAGTAGGGTTTTGTACACACATTCCCCTCAATGAGTAGGGAAAATGTTTTTTATGAAAATTCCCCTCCAAAATAAGTTGTTTTTTTTTTTCAATGTAAGCTTATGCTAAATTGGTCACTAAATTGGTTTTTGCCCACTTGCTCTTTGAAAATTCAGACATTTATTAGTGATCACAGCCCAAATTTAATTTAATTTAATATGGGTGGCAGTGATTCATAATTTCCCTTGGAATGTGTTTGTTTTTTTTGTTTTTTTTTAATTTTATTTTTTTACACTATTGTCTTCATGTTTGTTTTTGACTTAACATTTCAGCTGATACATTATTTGACTTTCTTAAGTTTTATGTTGTATTTGATCTCTAGAATTCAGGAGGAAGAAAAAAAGAAATTTACTGGGCAAATTCTAAGGACTGAATACAAATTATACTTGAGGAAGGCTGATGACCGTATCAACCAGAACAGTGTTAAAAACCAACAAAAATTAATAGAATGGCAAAATACACAATAATAAAAAGAGAACTTCAAAAATAAATTGGATTCATAGATGTTATATAATGAAGCAATGAGTAGTAGAATTTTTATTGAACAATTAAACATTTTATAGGACTGCTTTTAGTTTGTATGTAAATTCCAGAAACCCATTAATATCAAATTGAACTAAATGACAGCAATTTGGAATTTGGCAACCTTCATTAAAAATATATCAAAGCACTTCGGTATAATTTTTATGTAGAATTGGGTAAATGATTTTTTAAATGTTGGCAGCAAATTTTGTTCATACAACTAAGAATTTCTGTAAATAATAACTCATTTAACCTTGTAAAGAAATAATTATTATTTTTGATATTTCTTTTTCTTTCAAACAATCAGAAACAATAACAGCACTTTTTAGGACCACACTCAGGACTGAAGTCCCGTTTGATGCTTTGGAACTAATAATATTTGCAGGAATAGGGTATGTATTTAACACTTTAAAGAATTATTGCCATGTTATAAACAGTGGCTTTGTCCTTGAACTTGTTGCATGTTAAGTGGAGAGGAGATCAGGGCTGTGGTGTCAGTCAGAGGAATTTTGAATCAGTCAGAAAAATCTTACTGACTGGAGTCGGAGTTGGTACCGACTCCAACTCCGAGTAAATGTAAATTGTAACATTACTACTTGAAAACTTGCCCAATAGATTGGTTTTTGAGCTACTTCCTGTGGAAGACCTGCCTGAATGTAAATAAACCCTCTGCAAAATTCTTTTTCTATTTTTGAAAATGTATAACCCTTGGTTATACGGATGTAAATGGTACTTAAACACAGTATTAAAGGTTTAAGAAAGTATATTTTTTATTAAAAAGTATAATTAAATAACATATTCATCATTAACACTAACAAAATTAAAAAGTCTGTTTTTTGTTCTTTAATATTAATTGTAAAAAATTCTAAAAAAATAAAAGGGAGAAAGCAAAATATTTGAACATTTTTGCAACTTAATCAGTTTAAATAGAATCTGTATATAGTTATCTGGTAAAAAACAAATTTTTAAGAAATTGCCTTATTAAAGAAATTTCTTTTTTTTAAAACTACATGTGGGTGGCACAGTGTGTGCTAACGAGAAGCATTTTCACTGTTGCCAATATTTTTGCTAGTTTGTCTGCCAAAAAATACTAATTTTTTTAAATAGCCAAAAACTACCAAAAATACACTAAAAACGGTCAAACATTTGAAAAATCTAGCCAATTTTAGCCATTTTAAAGCCAGAGGAGTCTGAGTCAGAGGTACCGTAAATTGAGGAATCGGAGTCGGGTGTTTTGTGTCCGACACCACAGCCCTGGAGGAGATAACCCGTTTAATTAATTTTTCCTTTTATAAATAGAACATAAAACTCTTGACAGTAAGTTATGCTTAATTGTTGTCCCTGATATTTGGTACTTTAAATCCATTAACCATAATTTACCTAGAAAAAAAACAAAAACTTCTGGCTTGAGAGACAAAGAGATTGGAGGTTTTTAGCTTGGAATAGCGGCCACCGTACTGTAAAGTACCCAATAAAAGCATTTAGAAATGTCTGATATAGTTATCTTCATCTTGACCAATTAAATAATTGTATAGATCAAAATGATAAAAGCTTCATTTTTCTTTATTTTCAGTGTTGCCTGTGGCTTTGGTGGATCTCTTTTCATTCTTCTTCATAGAAGGATCATCCTTTTCACAAGAAAACACAAGCGGATGTCGGCATTTCTTCAGAAAAAGTGAGCAATCTTGTATATTATATATCTGTTCTTTGTAAGTTTATCTTCCTGGAACAATTATATAGTAATAGTTTGCTTTTTTTGTTACATTTTAATTCATAAGTTTTCTTTCCCTTAATGAGTATCTGGCAAATAACAACTGGAAAAGAGGCAGCAAATGAATATAGGTCTTAAGTTAAAAAAAAAAATAGAAGCTTGATAATGTATGAACTCCTCTGAATAATAATACTCAAAAGAAATTAAAGGAAATCTGTATCTTTAAAAAAGATTTAATGCTTATGCAAGAAGTTTTCAAATGATTTTTCAGTATCTTGAAAGCATTTTTATCATAATATAAAGAGTAAGTCGTCTAAAATTTTCTATAATTAATATTCAAAATGATGCAAGGGGCGTAACTTTGAAATTACCTCTTTAATATTCACAATACAAGGGGCATAATTTTGAAATTACCTCCCTTAGATCATTTTCTTTTGTTATCTAAAAAATGGTTCCATGATCAACACCCACACGTAAAAAGCCTC
>VCCN01005310.1:562772-594068 GCA_006491835.1 Architeuthis dux | reverse complement strand
AGGTAAATTATATAGAAATATGAAATTAAACGTCTGTTGTTTGTTCCTTACCAGATTGCGCACTATGAATTTGTCCATTTAAGGTATTTTGAAGCAGAACCTGGATGAATTCATGGTGTGCCATCTGATAATGGACAAAAGACAAGCATTTAATTTCATTATTGCCTTTATTTCTAATGAATATTTTGTTTAATTACACACTTTAATAAAAAAAAATTATAAACGGAAAAATAATTAGGGTGTGGGCTTTTATTGTGTGAACATTTTTCATGGAACTGTTCTTAGAATACAATTTATTTCCCTTCCATTGTAAATCATTAAAAACGGTTAAACATATTTTCCCAAATACCTGCATAAAAAGAATGGTTTTGAAAACAAATGTTTTGGTTTCAAAAATTTCAATCTGAATTTATGTGGAGCTTGATCTAAACACAACAAAAATTATTTTTTCTGTGGGCTTTTTTCATGTGCACTTTCCTTTGTGAGCTTCTTTCTGGCCACCCTAAAAAATATGTGCAAATTAACAATAAGGATTTGAAGCTCATGTTTAAGAATTTAAAAAGAAATTGGATGTTAGTAGTGAGTCAATCACCCACAGAAAAACGAGCATTTTTAGCATTAATAAATATGCATATTTCAGTGCATTATTGCTTGTAATAATGGCACCCAATGTAAATAAAATCTTGATTTTGCTAATCACATGGATTATGTTCATGATATTTAGTCAGTCACCTACATACATAAAAATATTGTTTTAGCACCAACAAAAATATGCAATATCTTCCATTCTAGTGCATGTTATCAAATGTTTACTTAATATACATTTTAATTTTTGATAATATATACTCATACATGAAATATTGTCTACCTCAATCATTTGTACACAAAAACATTCACTTGATTTGAGAATTTAAGAAAATCTCATAAGCAATATTTTTTTTTGTTGTTGTTGGTATGTGGAATATTTTTAATGTGTATTTTCAATTTTTCTATCCATACAGCTGGTTATGTAAAAATGGTTTTGTTTAAAAACTTGCATATGGTTGATTATCTAGCCTTGTGCATATACAAGTATTGCTGTATTTTAGAAAAATTAAGCTAAAATGTGAATTATTATTTACAAATATAAGCAAATTTTATCATCTTTACTAAGCTGAGAACCCTGCATATGCAAATCAAATAAATTAACAAGAGTTTTATGCTGATAGAAAATATCAGAGATTATTTCTGTATTATTGTGTTAGTGTTGTTGGTGGTGGTGGTAGTAGTAATATTGATAATAATATCACATTTACCCTTGTATTAGTGATCATTCCATTTATAAACAATCATATTTGTTGAAAAATGTGTCTTAATTGTCATTATTTTCATTGTTTTTTCTACTATTGACAGTCGATTCCTCTATCCCGGTATGATAGCCATATTGATCTCTACATTGACATTCCCCCCTGGGCTTGGACAATTTTTTGCTGGTCAGGTATATAATTTCTTTTTTGTTCTCTTTAATATCTCTGACAATTTTTACTATTAATCATTTTGGAAAGATTTGTGACTATAGTCTAAATTGTGACAGAAAGAAAAAGGGTAAGGTGGAAAGCTTTAATTTAAACTAAAGTTCGTTCCTACTTTGACAAGTTTAGTACTTGTAAACTCTGTGCTATCTATGATTCAGGATAAATAGAAGTTGCAATAAAATTGGGAGGAATTTAGTTTTATTCTTTTCTTTGATATCTATCTTAAATAGGTGTTCAAAATTTTAACAGTATCAGAGTACCCTTTTTGGAACCAGTTTTAATTCTATTTGGGGACTAACCTGTGAAAGAGAAAAGTGAACACATTTGCATAAACGAAATGTAATGTGATGTAAAGATTACATCCAGGTGTGTGATACTCGTCTCTGTGATGCCCGTATGATGTTGGTGTAGCATCCGGGTACTTCGCAATTGATTCCTGTCCTGATAAAGAGGCCATTGTGAGAGAAATAAATGAGGAAGGATTCTCTGCTGGCTACAGTATGAGAGTGATTGGTTTGAAACAAGTTATGGAGTTGTTTTGGCTTATTCCGTGCAGATTGTGTTTCAGAGTTGGAATCTCAGGAGGCTTGGCCAACTTGAGTTGCGTTTGGGACTCATACAATGTTGTTGTCGGCCTGAGGAGCGTAACGAGTGCATGATCAAGGTGAACCGGGGACTGTCTAAGAGGAGTCCCGTTCGAGGTTTTGTTCCAGCGTTGTGGAAGAGCATTTGATCTAACCTGTGACTGTTTGCACCGAACTGTGTCAGTGTTTCCCCCTCCCCATTGGAAACAACATAACCTCATCAAATAAGTATGTGATTGAATCACTTTTCTCAGTAAAAAATCCATTGCTCTATCACTGGGTTACCTCTGAAAGTCTCTTTATTCAATTTGTTGGTAAGAACATTAATGTTTAAATGAAGTTAGTGGCAACACTCTTTTTCTCGGATTACTTTTCCAAAATTTGACAATTTTGGAAAAGAAAAAACAAACTTTTTCAACTTTCTTTTTATTAATGATTTCAAAAGAGATGGGTGAAAGTCTTAACTTTGTATTCTCTCAAACACAGAAATCAAAGACTGACTAGCTTTTAGTTTTATAAATATAGTCGGTAAATCTTTATGAAATATTTTCATATTTATATGAAAATTGTTTTGCAAATTATATACTATTCTGAGATTTAGTGATGTGGAAGGAGGAACCAGAAATAACAATGGTGTCTTGTGTAAAATTTAGTAGTTTTGAATTTGATAATGTTTAGATTCTGTAAAACAGATATTTCTCGGTCATGTTTCTTTCTTGAGTACTAAGATCAAAATGGCATCTTAAATCCACCCTCTTTATCCCTCCTATAATACACTGTCTGCTTTGTCTCTTGAAATAAAATGGATGCTATTTCATTAAATTTTGTGAAAAGACTCAATTTAAAATTGTATTCAGTTGACTGGCTACTAGACTGAGAATGAAGTGTTATGATTGGCTATCTCTAAGATTTTCTTGACAAATCACTGTTTTGCTGTGTCTGGTTTCAAATCTTCTGTAATTTTCTGAGTTGGTGGAGTGACACATACACATAAAAATTCTTTTGTTGGTGAAGTTGCATCTGTTTTACATTAGAACATTTTTAAAACTTAAGCATACATTGACCTTTATAGTGTAATATAATCACTTATAAAAACACTATAAAGCATTAAACTGTATGCTGAAAATTAAAATAAATGCTGTTGTAATGTATAAAAATTAGAAATTCATTTTTATGACATATCCAGTGAATATCATTTAGTGATATTGTTTCCATTATTGTCAGTAATCATAATAGTATTAGGCTAATTGCTGAAGAAAGTTCCTTTGCTTAGGCTTAAAGTAGAGTTTCTTTCTCTTTGATGAGTTTATAATAATTATATAATATTATAGATGATATCTAGAGTATAGCCTCAAAGCTCTTTATTCCTATATCACTGTCAACTAACAAGTATGGGGTAATTTAGTTTGTAGTAAATAATGATAGTTTTCAAGAGAAAATACACCTAAGTCTTCTTGGGACAAACTTATGAAAACATTAATTTGACAGGGGAAAAGTGAAATGGTTTCTGGATTTTCAGAAACATGGCTGATGTTTGTTTTATAATGTCTGTTTTAATATGATGATAATGTGCTGGTGGTAGGCAGATGAAATAGACACTATTTATGCCATTTATGTATTATAAATTTAACAAATGTGAGATAGTTCTCTCACCTAGGTTTTTAAACTGTTTTTCATCCCTTTCAGATTAAAGGCTGCACTTTTCAGATTTTCCAAAAATGTGATCCTTTTGTCAATGAAGAATGTATATTTTTCTTCAGCCTTCTAAATTTTTATTGATAGTGATGGATACATTTCCTTTCTCACTCTCATGCTACTCTTTAGCCCTCTCTTTTCTACCTGCCATCAACCTCACTACAAGCTTCAGCCCTTACATTGTAGGAAAGAGGGTGAAGAAGTTTGAGAAGTGCCTAGTGGTTTATCTGAATTTTATGACTTAAATTTGAACAGTGGCAACTTGAAAAAGAAACTTGTTTTAACCTGTTTTATGGTTTTGGAAGGAGTTAAGCTGAAGAAATGTCAAATGCCTCTTGAGGAAGAGAAACTCTTTTTATTGATCCAGTGGTGTAGCAAGGGTTCTCAACACCTGTGGGCAAAGACAGAGCCCCCAGAGCAGTTTCACGATATCCTAGGAGAGGGACTGATTATTAATTAACAGGCATTATAGGCCAGAGGAAATTTTGCATCCCTTCACACTTGTGCCTGGGGTTTTCCCCGAAATTCAGCATAACTCTGCAAAAACAATTACTTAGCAAACAGATGGCCTCTGTTTTGGATGCAGGGCCATTCATCAACCTGTCAGAATTCTTGAAACCCATATTACTGAATTCTACTAGTCAAATCATAGTTAATCATTGGTTTAAATGCCAGTGATGCCTGCTGCTGTTGTAAATGCCCTGATAAGAAAATGCTGACTTCATCTATGTGCAGGACACAGACATAAACTACAAATTCAGACCTCCACTGGTGTTAGAAAAGATTTCCTCTCGGCAAGAGTGGCAAACACATGGAACAGCCTAAGTGAAAAGACGGTCACATCCGAGAATATCAATATCTAAAAAAATAATCTTTATTCTGATATCGGACATACCAAATTTAACTACCATTTTTCTTATTAGTTTAAGCCCATCCCAACTACACTGAAGCTGGCTTAATTACGCAATTAACTGTTGTCAAAAATTTCAAGTATATATTTCATCCCTCAAACTTTTTTATTACTGCCACCTTAAGTGCATTGTGTAAGTGATATTCTTAACATGTTCTTTGATTTCTGTATTTGACTGGAGACAAGCCAGGTATTAGTTTTGTAAAAGTATTCAATAAATATTTCCTTAAATAGTTTATTCATATGTGGAAAAACACATTTGAAGCCCTTGCACATTTTTATGATTTGGTCTTTAATGCAATTCTCTCACACTGAAATGAATGTTTATTTTGGTAGCTTACTGCACGTCAAGCTATCAATGAACTCTTCAGCAACATCACGTGGACAGCAGGACAAGCTGATGACTTAGAAGAAGAAGAAATTTTACATCATTGGAATCCACCTGCCACCAATATTTATGTCACCTTACTCTTGTATATAATTATGACTGTAAGTAACATTTTATGGTTACACTTATCTTATATAGATAGTTATGTTGACATGTGTGCATGCTTGTGTATGTTTTTACCAAAACATTTTTTTTAAACAAATATCAACAAATTTGGTTTACAAATCACCTGTGGTATTTGACTAAGGAGTTTTGGAAGTTTTGTATTACAATCTAGTTGGGAAAAGTATTTATCAGCAAGATTTGAAACTTATAAAAGATGAAAATTGTGTGTAATAACAAACAGATATAATGTAGAAACAAAATGTTGTCTAAACATTTTATTGCCATCCTTCATTGTATCACTTAATAAAAAAAGTCAATTCAATTACAAAATTGTGAATACTCTGCCGAAATGATTTAGCTTATTGTGACAATTCTACTTATAAAAATAATGTTTTTTGTATTAATCTCAATAATAGTTATTGTCAAACACCAGTTCCAGTCGGAGGCTGGGTTTTTGTCAAACTCCAGTCCAAGTCAGCAGTTGGAGTTGACTTTGTTTTCCCACCGTAACAAGAACAGGAACAATCCTCACCTAATTTAAGGGAGGCAACTCTTCACTGATATTAATATTGGAAATGCAATCAGTGAAGAGTTGCCTCTCCTAAATCTTTGTGTTGGAATAGAAATGGGACTGGAGTTTGACCCTGCAGCAGCCAGGCTTGTTTTCAGACTTAAAGAAAATCAAGTGTTTGGTTTTTCATCTCCTTTGTTCTAACAAATTCTTTTTTGTTTTAATGTTTAAAAATAAGCACTTATAAAAGCACTTATAAATGTCACTAGTTATTTTAAGTAACTACGCAGTTACTTTAGAGGCAACTTTGTATAATTTTTTAAAATCTATTTAATTCTTCTTCCATACACAGAATTTTAAGTATCTCCCTACCATTGGTTTGAAGTTGTTTGTCTTTATCTTCCAACTTGATAGGAAGTCGGGTAGAAAAAATAATGACCAATGTTTTGAAAGATAAATTGTTTCTAATCCTTAGGGTTATGAAAAGCAGTCAGCTTGGGTGTTCTCTTACTAGTGTTTATTGAGCGTGAAAAAGGGAAGCAGTTTGCTTCCACCTACTTGGAGCAATTAAACTCTAAGAGATCTTGGTGAAAAATTCCTCTTGACAAGACGCATGTTGAAAGGGTAATTGTGTCCGGATAAGAGATTGTTCTAAGGCCCACACATCCTCATTTGAAATGCATTTGTCATTGAAATAATTGATTTTTCATAGTAATATTTTTGGGAACTTTTTTTTCTAACAGTTTTATTTATTCATTCAATAAATAAGACTTTGGTATTTATTTTTGATATTAAAGAATATTAGATTGGAATTCACTGTGACACCGGTGTCACATACAATTTAATTGATCTGCACAGTCTCTTATATAATATTATATTTTATCTTTGATTTTAACTGATGAAGTGTACTAAGTTAAGTGACATCTACTGTTGTCATGTGACTGTGTGTCAATTTGCCTACGCAGAATCCTACATAATGTTCCTTCAAGTAGAAATGGGTCTGGGTTCTTATGGTTAAATAGGTATAATTCTTTATTAAGTTAAATAAAATGGCTAAAAACAAATGTTGTTCAAACAATCTTAATGTTCTTATTCTTCATGAAATTTTGTCCATTATACAATTTTATAGCATATGATATTATTAACATACCTAATAGTAAATCAATATTTGACTTAAACCATGAAATGTAGTCCATTTTGTTAATATTTTGTGACTTATTCACATCTTTTTTTAAAACACTGACTGAATGTTACTACGGTCACTTAGTGGTGGCATCAGCATTCGTACCAGCCCGGGCAAGGTTCAGCCAGAAAACTGAGAACGGGCAAAGTTTTTATATAAGTAATAATATTAAATTTTGTGAAGGCTGCTGGGAACCCAGGCAATGACTGGCTTGCCCAGGCCTGATGATGCCACTGATGTCAATACTTTTAAAAGGAATTATACAATATATAAATACACTAGTTTTATGAATAGTTTTCTTTTCTATTTTTGTAGGTTACTTCATTATTTGAATGTATTATGTTTTCAAAGCAATTTAACCACAAGTTAAATCTGTTGTTATTCATACTGATTGAGTGATACTCCTACAAGAAAAAATACTATTAATTATCCTAGTTTTAATGATCACTCATGTAAAAACTTAACAAGTTTAGCATTACTTTGGTAACTATTTAAAAACTAGTGTTATTGATGCACTCTCAATGTTAGCAGAGGAAAAATTACTCATCAAAATGTTGTAGATTGAAAATTGATCTTGTAGCTGATACCATTGAGTTAATCTACCTTGCACAATCAGAGAAATTTTCATTGTGTGTTTTTTGTTTTCTCGAAAAACAATCTGATTAATAGTTGTAAATTATACATTTTGGATAGATGAAAGATTTTTAACAGTATTGTTATATGTAATCTTTGAGATTAAGACAAAAGCTTATCTCTTAGCATTAAGTCTGGAACTTGTAAAGTACTCAGTGTTTTCATAGCATAGATATCTACTATGGGGTTATTCTTGCTAAATTTCAGTACCACAGCTCTTAAATGTTTGATCTACTGGACATACATTTTCATATTACTTGATAAAGCAAACTAAAAATTTATATAACAATAATAAAAATAAGCAGTCTTGATTCAAAGTAATTGTGCTGTGAATGTGTACTCTTAAGCAGTTGTTAGTTAAAGTGTTATCAAAATAAAAAAGGAAAAATTTATTTATACTAAAAAACAAACAATTTTTGATATTTAAATATTTTCTGTTTCAGTTTTGGATGGGAGCTGTAGCTAATACCTTGCCAATCCCTGCTGGTGTTTTTGTTCCAGTTTTTTGTTGTGGTTAGTAAGAAATTCATTACTGAAAAAAAAATTCTTTTTTTCCCTTTTATACTTTGTCTTTTCTTTATTCACTTCTCTTTTTCTTTCTTTCTTTTTTTCATCTTAACCCTTTTGACTTCTTTCCTAATGCAATAATTTATTAGGTGGCCAAAATTTTGTTTGTTTTTTTTGTCATTAGATGGTATTAAAAGCATTTAGTTTTAACTAACATCATTCAAAAAGATTGCTTTTGATTGTATGCATGACAATCAACAATATCGGTGTGCATTTTTAAAAAGAATTGTCAAAATTGATGTATTTTTGTTTAATGATTCTAACATTGAAGTTGGAAGAAAATAAGCAACATTTCTTGATACATTGTTTTTTATTTTAAGAAAAGCAAAAATGCAACTCCAATGCAAAAAAAAGATTTGTACAGTTTATGGAAAAGGTACTGTGAATGATCCAAAAGTGGTTCACAAAGTTTTGTGCTACAGATTTCTCACTAAATTATGCTTCATGGTTGGGTAGACAAGTTGAGGTTGATATCAATCAAATAAGATATTATTTGAGAATAATCAATGTTATACAATGCAGGAGATAGCCAACATACTCAAAATATCCAAATCAAGCATTAAAAATCATTTGCACTAGCTTGGTTATGTTAGTCGCTTTGATTTGTGGCTTCCATGTGCAATTCTCTACTTAAATGTAATGTTCTGTTTTAGAAACAAGTTTTGACTGGCAATCAAAAGTGGATGTTTTACAACAATGTGGAATACAAAAGACCAAAGGCCGATCTTCAAAGAAGGTGATGCTTTGTATATGGTGGGATTGGAAAGGAGTCTGCTACTATGAGCTCCTTCTGGAGAAGCAAACAATTGATTTGAACAAATACTGCTCCTAATTAAAAACTGTACGAAAGTTGATTTTCCGAATCTTGAATCATTGAATTACATGTTAATTAGGGGGTTCTGTTCCCTGGGAGCCAAAACACACACATTCTCATTAATACGCACACATGCATATTCTCATGCAAGCGCACGCATTTGCAGTGCACACAACTTCAGTGCAGTCAAAATGAAGATGCACTGCATTTCACACTGTGCAGTGAATAACTGTCATGGCATCGGTTTGTTTACTAACTTATAAATGAGAAGGAAAAAGTTCCGGAATGACACGAAAGTAACACCTTAAACAAATCCATAAAAACCTAGAAATTATTTAAAGTATGTATTTTAAATAATAAAAGTGATTTAATAATTCTCATAGAATTAGTTTCACGGAATATTGTGCTCGCCCATGTATTTCAATCTACCGACATAGGTACATATATGATTTTCCATTTATTAATTTTCATAAATAAACAATTCTCTAGTCTATTTTAGGCAAACCTGCAATAGATAAAAGCAATGTTTGCATACAATATATTATTATTCGGGCATTTTATGATACATAACGTGACCTTAAAAATTAGATGGAAAATGAAGAAATAAAAGCATAAATTTCCTAGATAATGCAGTTCAGTAAAAAATGTATGAATGTCTGAAGGGTCCGAAGTGTATGAAACTCGAACGGACGAATCTCGAGGACTGCCTGTATTTATTTTTTATATGAATTTTATCTTTATACTATGAAGCTGCTGACATAATTTTAATTTTGGTGTCAGTTAAAAAGAAGACAGTAAAGAAAAAAAAGAAAATATTTCTAAAATATTTTGAAAATATTAATCATATTTAATTGGAGAAAAAAAAAAGAAATAAAATTAGTTCCATATTTTTGATAAAACATTGTACTGTCATACTATTGACGTAATGAAACTTATTTTAAACTTACTGCCTATATCCAGATGAATATGCAGATGTAATCTGAGAAATTGGTCATGTTGCATTTGATTATGACTCAACATAAGTGTGCAACTGACTTAGAGCATTTGTTTTTCCTTTCAAAAACAACAACAAAGATCCCAGCAATTAAATAAGTTAAATGTCAAAGGAGATCAGAGGGTTAACATAACTTCCTGTTCTTGAGTATACAACAAACAACATCCTTTCCATTGGAAAATTTTCCTTTTAATTCTCAGTGCTTTAAAAATGAATAAACAAATGAAATATAATTTCTTCCAGTTGTGTTATATTACATACAGCAAAACAAATAAATTTAGCATTAAAGTCTGTGTTTTTAGAGTCCTTTAGGATGCTGGCAAGAATTTCAGCCTAAATCTACTGGTAGAAAGGTTATTTTTGGATATTAGTTTGTGTAGCAGGAAATGTTTGGCATTTCATGAGCTGTGTTCTAGAATTCACTAATAAATAAAACCTATGTCCACATCATAATTTAAGGAAATAAAGAGTGAATATTGTTATTAATATGGTTTTGTTTAAGGAAAAAGCGAACAAGTCACTGTAACAAGCCTTCCCAGGCAACACTGGGAAGAGAAGGCATCAAGGACAAAGTGGTTTTTGAGTAAATTTCTCTGTTTATTTATCTATGCTACAAGTCGACTTCCAATTTGTTGTACGAAACTTCAGCTTTGAAGTATTTTGGTTACTTCCTGTCACTTCCTTTAGAAATCATTTTCCCAAACACCGAATTTAGGTATTGAATTACAGGGAATGGCAATAAAGTTAGTGCTTGCCAGAGGCGGCCTCATTGTTGGCACCACAGAGAACATTTAAAAAATTGACTCCTATAGATTGCCGGAAGATGCATTTAAGGAACATTATTTAGTTATGTTTTGACATTTATTAATATCAGAAATCGGAGGTATTTTGAACATGATGAATTGCATCATGTTCATAATACACTTTGATTTCTGACTGCAATTTCTTCAACATAAATAGCTCCTTAACAAAACAAAAATAAAACTACAATATAAACTTTGGTCATCAGATTGGAAAGTTCAATTCATTAAATTTACCAAACGTGGAAAACCTGTCCTCGTGAAGTGCAACAATCATTTCAAACTTTTAAACAGTCAAGATCGCCCGTTAATTGCTTATAGCTGCTCAATATAGACAGAATTGAATCTCTTCTGTGACATACACGATGGTAACAATGTCTTAATCCTACATGCCAATGAAAATGATCGCTCCAGTGATGCAGTCATGGCAGGATTGACGAGTAGCAGTTTACATATCAGAATGGTGTTTGGGATGAGTAACTTTTCTTCATTCGTCATTGAAACAGACTGTCTTGATGCCTTGAAATATTGTTTTCAAGATCTCAAATTCTGTTTCCAAGACATTAACATTGATATCGCTTCCATAGATCTCTTTTCATTCGTTTAGTAGGATTTAGTGTTAAACTTTCAGTGTGCATCCTTATTGGAAGGCAAACAAGAATATATTCTGTTTCACCTACAAATTGATAAGTGACAAGAAGATATTGTTAAATTTTCCTGTATTCTTGAAGAAAACTTATAAACAAATGACTCTTGGATTATTTCTGTACACTCACTTTCCAAAAAGTTATTTTCCAATTGAAGTCTCAAGCCATATCAACATTCACAATTACATTTTCCGTATATAGCTATTTTATAGACACAGTATTACAGGACTTGAAATTAATGTTGTCCCAGGGATGGTAGAAAATGTCTGGTATGAACAGATATCTTACCTGGGACAACAGGTTTTTTCTGATGCTCCCTCAAGCATACATAGCAAAATTTAATTGGCAACTTCCAGTAGCAATGATAGATAATAGAAATCTGTTGGAAAATCTTAACTTTGGAAAGGATGATAACTTGGCCTGACTTGAGCATTTTGCTATGAATTCTAGCCCTGATCTTTTTTTAATTGTTTTTTTTTTTTTAGAAACCATCAACCAAAACTGTCAACATAAGTTCTTCAGTTTTAAGTAATTTTTCCTGGATGGCTATGTATGTATGTGTCACTTGTACAGGCCTTACCAATGGAGCTAGAGGGCTGAATATTTGGACATTTACTTCTTACTATGTCTAGAAAAAACATTTTGTTTTTTGAAAATTCCCCCATCTAAATAGGTTTTTAGGGATTACAATGTAATTTTATACTTAATTGGTCCCTTAGTTTGTGTCTGGCAGTGTTCATACATATTTCTATTTTTTAATAGAACTATTAATATACATAATTTTTTTTCTTGCATGTTATGAACTAAGATTGCTATAGCAGCTTTTTTTTCAGATGATGGAACTCCTAGTTTATGTTGTTAACACAACGTTTTGGCCGATCCATTCTTCGGCTTTCCTTGGATGTAATGTGATGGGGTAATAACCCTTATGCCGTAGGATTCAGGTGTTTCTTTAACCATGTCTTGTCGGGTTTGGGCCTGTTGAGCAGCGCAAGCCACATTTGTCTGAAGAACTATTTGAATGTTACTGACCCTTCTCAAAACTATAGAAAACATCTTTTTTTTTTGTTTTGTCTTTAAAGGTGCTGCCTTTGGGCGCCTTGTTGGAGAGAGTATGTCCGCATGGTTTCCAGAAGGTATTCGTAGTGGAGATATTGTTAGAAAAATTGTTCCTGGAGGATATGCTGTGGTTGGTATGTATTAGATTTCTGTTTTTATATAGACTCAATTAAAGGCTGCCTTCGCTGGCTACTAAGCTCGATGTCTAGTCACTTCCTTTGTATTGAATTAATACTATAATTATTTGCAAATGAATAAATAAGGGAAACTACACTATAATTAGTATTTTTTCGAAAAAGGGAAAAGAAGTTTCCTCTCATTCCTAAGAGAGACAAAAAATGTTCCCCTAACTATTGACCCCTAAAAGAAAAAAAATGTGATAAATATTTGGTTTAGGTTCGTAAACTCGATTATACTCTTTTTAATGGGAGATAACCAGTAGAGATGCTGTACATGATGAAAGGTATGTGCTTAAAACCTAAATTACGCAGACAATTCGGAACAACTAAGACACTATTTTAATTAAATTTGACTAGTATCTTAATGTCAGTGTTTTTATAGACAACTTACAAAAAAAAACAACTGAAATTAAAAAGTTGTCTATAAAAACAACTGAAATTAAGATGAAGGTAAACAACTAGTCAGATTTAATTAAAATAGTGTGTTACAATTACTTCATCCAATAATAATAATAAAGATTGAACTAAGACACTGAGTTCGTCAGGAGAAATACTATTAGAATTAACAAGGAGAAAATATTTAATCATTTGTTATTAGTTTGAAATGTATATTCATATTAGTGTTATAAATATGAAGAAAATCTTTTCTTTTTTGTTTTTGTTAATTGCAACCCCAACTCTAAACATACTCCTTCACATTTGACACCTAAAAGTAAAAAAAAACAAAAAAAAAAAAACTGATCAGTATATAGACTGAAATTATATAATAACAAACCACATTAAATGTTGGAGGGGCCACCTTGAGGAGCCATGCCCCAGACCCCAAACCTTCAGTTACACCCCTGTCAGAATATGAAGTCAGGTAAAAAAAGAACTTATCAGAGAAAATAGTATCTGGTGATGTCATAATATTCTTCTTTTTTTTTTTACATCATAGCCATTGGCCATAAAATAAGGGTATATTTCAGCATTGTAAATGTATAGTAAATTGAACCCCCTTACTAAAACATAATGTCATTAATCATCTTTATCTTTATAATAATAATAGTTTTTCTGTACATCACTCGAGAATCAGTGTTGTTACGATGAAAAAAAAAATTGTGAATTGCAAACATTTCAAACATTCAATTCCTTTTTCGTATGAATATTCTATGAAACCGAACATTCACACTATAAACTTGCCGGTTTGAATTTACACTGACACCTGGTTGGACTTGCTTTTTTAAAAACATTTATGCTACAAACTTGCATGTGTGAACAAGAAAAATCTCCCAGTTATGAGTAAAATAACAGGGCAGATTGGGCTCCTTAGCCTGGTAAGGCCATTATAATGCTGCTAAAGTGATATGAGGTGGTGTCCTTTTTTTTTAACTCTGTAAATATTCAACTCCCACATAGATGGATACTTTAGCTAGTATGTATACATCAGTGGCCATACTGTGGCTCACGTGCGGCATGTGGCGCTCAAAGCTACTATGTGCGGCTCCCATGATAATATTGGGTTTCAGTGCTACTTTTCCTAAAACCTTATACTCTAGAGGTTTAAACTCGCTGAATACGATCCAACATATTTTAAACAGGTATAATGCAACCTTTACTCTTGTGTCGTCACTCCTTAAGTTAAGTTTAGATAAGTGCTCCTCTATTTTCATTGCATGCCAATACAGTGGATTACAACTAATTAGAACATTCTTCGATATGATCAGTTTTCGGGAAAAGATTCTTTTTATGATAATTGAACTTTAAGCATTAAACATTTTGTGATTAATGAATACTTAAGATATGTAGGTGAAGCAGTGATTAATTTCTCGGTTGCACAAGTTAAAGTTATAAAGCCCTTGTTTAAAATGACTGAGCAACAGAAGAGTCAAAAACGGAAATACAAACAAGAAAATAGTTTTCAACCAACAATGGGAGGACAATTTTGCATTTACTGTTAGCGGTGTAAAGGCGGGTCTTATCTGTCATACAAGCATTAGCCACTTCAAAACCAGTAATTTAAAGTGTCACCATGAATCTAACTAAAAAAACTCACAACCGAATTTCTTTCTGTATCTGAACTGCAAAGAAATAAGATAAAAATGTTAAAATCTAACTCGGTCACTCAACAAAAATATTGTAAGCAAAGTGATTTGACTACTGAAGCTAGCTTTGTTAGAGCTTGGAATATTGCTCGAAGTCAACTTCCTTACAGTCATGGAGAATGTGTAAAGAATATTAGTGATGTTATTGCAATTCTCGCTACAGAGAACTCAAAACTTTGACAAGTAATAGAACAAATTTGCCACCACACTACAGATAGACGTATTTCTGAAATTAGTGCTACAATCACATGTTCGCTGTAGAGTGATCTGAAAAGCTGTGTTGCTTTAACATTGGAGGAATCTACAGACATTTAAGATACCCCTCAACTAGCTATATTTCTTTGCTATGTTTCAAACGATGTACATGAATAATTCTTGGACCTGATAAGCTTAAAGGAAACTATGAAATGGCGTTGACATAAAAAATGCACTTGACAAAGCATTGTTAAATGCTCAAGTACCATTGCATAAACTTGTAAGTATTGCAACAGATGGAGCACCAGCCATGGTAGGTCAAAATGTTGGCCTAGTTAGGCTCTTGACACAAGATCCCAACTATCTTCAATGTCTCCTTTATTCACTGTATCATCCACTGTGAGCATTTAGTAAGCAAAGTTCAACGAAGTCGTGAATTGTGTTTTAGAAATTGTGAATTTCATTCGGACAAGTGCAAAACAGATTGTGAATTTAGAATTTGTATCCAGGAGCTGGAACTTTAAGAAAAGCCAAGTGACTTTTCATTCTATTACATTGTAAGATGGCTATCAACAAGCAATCTTTTGTTGTTGCTCTCTTTGAACCAATCATTGCTTTCATAAAAGAAAAGAAAAAGAATAGCATTCCAAGGGAAATTGTGAATCACTGCCACCCATATATACTCTGTTGGGGGTGATCAATTAAAAAGTTAGGAAAAAATTAAGAATAAATGCTTTTCCTGATGTTCAAATCAAAGAGTAAATTGAAACCGTACAAAAGGAACTTAGAAACACTTTATGATGATTTTGAGAGCAGGTTTTGGAAACTAAAGAAGCTAAAGCCACGCTTCGAATTTCTTGTGAATCGATGTTCTGTTATTATTATTTTGCTTTGGATGTTGCTTCAATAGAAACAGAACTTATTGAGCTGCAGGAGGATGTGGGTTTGAAGCTAGTACATAAAAGCTCCTCTCTAACTGACTTTTGAAAACAAATCCTAGAAGCAAAGTATTCTAATCTCCAGAAAACAGGCTTTTGACATCACTCTGGTTTTTGGACAACTGACTGCTGTGAATCTATCTTTTCTGTGATGAAGTTTCTCAAGTCAAAACATTGCCCTATCTTCAGTAACATCCACCTCATTGAGCTTCTTAGAATAGCTTTAGGTGGATTTTAAAGTATTAACTGCAAAAATGAAGACTAAATAAAACCTTCAGTGAGCAGAGATTAATCAATCTACTTTTTCGAGTAAAACTATGTAGCTGTATATTTTCTTATTTATAGATATAATTTTAAAAATATATGTTGCAGCTCTTGATCATAAAAAAAAAATCATATGTGGCGCTTATCAAACAACTTGGGCACCCCTGATATACCCCCCAGGAAAAGTACTACAACTCATTTAATCTACTCATTTACAATAATAAAGTAATCTAAGTAATCTACTCAAAAAGACATCTCTGAAGAATAACAATTCCTGAATTTGTAAATTACTTTTATTACTATACTAAACAACAGCAGACTTTCTGTATAATTTTTACATTTTAGCTTTGTGGTAGTGTTTGTTGATATTATAGCTATGTGTACACACTGCATGGACTTATATTGAAGTATTGACAACTACCTCTTGTACTATTTTTACACCCCTTCTCCCCATAAAATTCTAAAATTACTTACCAATTACTAAAATTTGTTTTTGGATAACTTTTGATTTCTTTGGGCTATTAAGAAAAAAGTAAAAAGTTTTCTGATCCTCAGTCCATGCTCTTTCAGAAAATGCATTAGGATCCTACAACCCATGAAAAAATGTTACCTGATCACCCATATAATAGCACAATCGAAATAAAGAGTAAGCCTTCACCGAATATATCCTTTTGTGCCCCTCTGGAAATATATTCTTTTGCATCCCCCTGGAAAAGTGACAGCAGACACCCATGTATATAAGAACAGAGATAAGTTCATTTTGAAATGTGATCTGGACACAATGTATAAAAGTGTAATACAGTTCAGTTAGTAGATTTGAAAATGGACTCATAGAAACAGTTTCCATCCATCTTTCAAAAAAACATTAGTTTTACTTTCTACCTGTATATTCTAGAAAGGTATGCACAGAAACTCCTTCCTATCTAAATATGTACATATATAAAAACGTATACACATTTTATCAAATGTTTTGAACACTTTAGATAATGCATCATTTAAACATAAGATATGTAATGTTATGTTTAAATGATGCATTGTCCATATATAGGAGATGTTGAAAATGGCCTAAACAGCCGTAACATGTGTATCAGAAGACGTACACAAGACGGAATTAGGTTCATAAAAAAACGTTAATTTTAAAATTTTAAGGTTTTTTTTAATAGTTTATTGTAATGTTTTTATATTTTTACTGTAACATTTACTCTGATATAACATTACTTCATTTAAAAAGAATTAAACATAGAAGTTAACAACTGAAGTATGCATGTTTTTCTGAACTCCTACCACTTTTCTTTTTCTTTCCCCCTTGCTCCCCCCACCTCTCCTCATGTTCTTGGAGTTGAGACACTTGTGTCAACGATGTACAGTCTTCCACTATTAATACTATTTGCATGGATGGTTGATTGAGCCTAGAAATAACTATTTAGAACTGCGTATTAACCTAGAATCAGTTAACATTGTGGTAGAAAGAGTGACTATTAGTTATTTGAATCTAGTATCCTGATATGTACCTCAAAACTTTTGCCTGTATAAACACACACAGGAAGCACTATTTTCTGAGGCTAATTAACCATAATAAATGGAAATTCTGAGAAAATAATAAAATTGTATAAGTCTGACAAAAAGTAGTTCTCTATTGTTGTTTAGTTGGTGTAAAAGTTTTTCAAACTTGAATAAGTGAAAAGTTGTGAATTTATATTAAATGCTTGTGTACCAGAGGTGTCAAACTCATTTACTATGACTGGCCAAATATAATAGGAGTACACATTATGCAGGCCAGATAATATAACTATGAGAAATTTGCGATCACATATTAGATGAGTAATATAAAAATGTAGAAATGTGGATTTATTTTAATCTCAAGCTCTCATGAAGCTCTTAAAAACAAATAAACGTGTAGCCCACGGGCCACATGTTCAACACCCCTGTTATATACTGTTCCTAAAATCTTATCTTGAAAATAATTGAAAGTTTTAATAAACGTTTTCAGCACTTAGTAATTTCATAATTAGACAAGTAACTGTTATCTAACACAATCTTCTTAATCTGAAACCCATAGAATGTGTCTTTGGTATTTCTAGTGGGGCTGTAGGAATAAGCTCTATATTTAGATATTTTATTTAAAGATTTAAAAAAAATGTTTTTAATAATATTTTAATGTAATAGATTACTGTAAGAACACCTTGCATTGCAGAGGTGAAAATTGTTTTTAAACTCATCCATAATCTTCAAGGATTTATTTTATTGCATCCACGTTTAACACTGTAGTTATGGACTAAAAGAGCAGTAGAATAAGAACACAGGTGAAAAGTGACCTCTTTGTATGTGTTACCTAATAATAAAATCTAATAGTTTCCAATTTGCTTGGGCACCAATAGATTTAATTTATGTCATTTTCCAAAAATGCTTCATAATTCAGGGATATCCATATATGCATTGAAACATTTAATGATGTGTTGTGTACTTGGAAAGTTTTTCTGTTTACTCTCGTAAACTAATATTACTGTTGCTATAGTTTCTGTAAAATTTCCTTTTTGATTGTCAAAATCAGTTTTTCTTATGTTTGTATCTTATAATTTGAAAGGCATAGATAAATTTAAAATGCCTTTTGTTTTTTCCCCTCCAAGCTGACAATTCAAAAATACCTAGTTTGGTATGATAATATTTGCACTCGTTATAAGTATTCTCAAAGACTTTTGCAAGATTGGCACTTGACAAAAGAATTTTGAATTGCATATAAAAGTCAATTCAATTTTGATAAACTTTATATCATTAGAAAGAAGAATTGGAAAATATTCTGATATAAAAATTATTTTTGTCCAATATATAGAAACAGATATTTGTGCTTGAAAATTTTCAGTTTTTAAAAATATTTTACTATGAAAAATCAGTAGAAAGGTTTTTTTGAAAAAAAAAAGAAATTAGCAGAAATATTTTTCTTTATTGTAAATACTCCACACCCAAGAAATCGCAGTAACATTCTGCTTGATTGTGAATAAGTCTTACATGTTTTAAAAGATAATCCCCTGGATAATTTAAATCACTTCTTTCTGAAAATGCTGTTGTTGAAATGTAAAACTGTAAAATAAAGTAAAATATTGTTTGCTTGGCACATTTTTTGTTGATTTTATTTTGGTATAACAATAGTTAGTCTTTACCTATGACAGGAATGTTGTTAGCAAGCACTATAAACCTCTAAATGTATTTATCTTTATTTTTTATTTATTTATTTACTTTTTACACAGGATATCCTGTTTTATCCATTCTTCCCTAAAGGGCTTAAACTAACTCTTCCCTTGCCCTTATAACAACAAAAAAATACATGTGTGTTATAAAAGAATGTAAAATAATACTTTTAAAAAATTATTATATGTGTTCTTTGATAATTTTCCATTTCTGACTTTGTTCTGATATAATCAGGTTTTCCCCATTGGTTAAATGATCCTTACTCCCTTGGTGGTCTGAAAGTAAAATGTTCTACAAAAGAAGTATTATACCCGTAAAATTAGATTTATGTGTAAGCCTTAGGATCTCCTGGGTGTTTCCCCTCTTCATACTGTATCCTATATTCTGAAAAACACAAGCTGCTTATTTTTTGTCTCTTAGGAGGTGAATTTTCACGCCTTTTTTAATGTTTTATTACATTTCAAGTTTATGTATTAATATTACCCCAAGGATTGAATTCCATTAATATATCTACATATTTACATGTAGTTAGGAAAGAGGAAATAAAAGAATTTTTTTTTTCTAAAAACAAAATCAAATCAAAAATTGAGGCAACAAAGATAAAAATACTGAATAACTGGAGAGCAGAAGCACAATGTTATCCCTAATTGTATGTTAGCCTGTAAGGTTCAATTTCAGGAATAAGTTAAGCCTTGTTATCAATGCAAAAAGTACTAATGCTTATTTATGTGTTGTCCTGTCCTTAAAATCCATTATATTTAGGTGCCAACTGTAGATTGGTGGTTAGCAAACTAATTTCAAAGAATGTTGCTACTGTAGTGAGTTTGATCCCCACTGGGTGCCCCCACTATTGTGGCCCTGTGTAAATGTTTGCATTTAAGAATATCCTTTGAGCATCTACCATAATATAATACAATGGCTAGCAAGTTCATTAAGCAGACCAATATTCTAGTGTAGTGAGTTTGATCCTTACTGGGAGCACCACTGTTGTGACCTTGTTCACGACAATGCTAAGCTTAGTAAATAACTGTTATATTTGCATAATATAAATTACTCTTCATAATGAGCTAAAGCATTGAACTACAACAAATATGTAAATATATTTTCTATAGTTTTGAGAAGGGTCATTAACATTCAAATAGTTCTTCGGACAATTGAACTCCTTCTTGCTGTTTGTGTTGTTGAAATGACATTTTGGCCGATCCATTCTTTGGCCTTCTTCAAGTGTAATATCCAAATGTGATGGGGTAACAGAAGTTTTTTTAAATTTCAAACATAGGATTATAACATAGGATTCGGGTGTTACTTTTTCCCGATGTGGCGCCTGTTGCTCAACAGACCCAAACCCCTCCAGACAAGGACAAAGAAACACCCGAATCCTACGTTATAAGGGTTACCCCCTTTGAAATTAAAAAAAACTTCTGTTTACCCCATCACATTCGGATATTACAACTGAAGAAGGCCAAAGAATGGATCGGCCGAAATGTTGTGTTAACAACACAAACAACAGGAAGGCATTCAATCGTCCGAAGAACTATTTGAAAGTATATAAATGTAGTCATTTAAAAACATTCCTGATTAGAAATTAATTATAAGGAAATTTGTGATAGATTTGTTTTACTATCCATACCAACTTCAATTATGCTGAACTTTTAAGGATGTAAATGGAAGATTTGATTGGTAGCAACTCAAAATAGGCCACATCAATGCAATCCCACCAAACACTTTCCTGGGATGGAGGTACATTTTGGTGTGTGCTTTGAAAGCCTGTTCACCTTCACTTAGCTATTGTCTCTGTTACTTTATATTCTTGCAAAAGATCTATTTTTTTATCACCAGTTACTAATCTGTCCATAATTAGCGAGATGCATTCACAAGAGTGCAAAGAAATGCAGATATTCACACTTGTTTTAAGGTTGGCTTCTGTCAAATTATGAAGAACACATTTCTTAAGTTTAAGCATCGTTCCAAGTTGTTGCAGATGACTGTGAACCGTTGAATGACTTTAATCCAGTCTTTCAGCTAATTCTTCAACCATAAAAGCACTATTTTTCAAGCTCAGACAAAAGCAGGTCATTGTTAAACACATCAGAACAATTTTATCCCCATAAACAACCATGGATATTTAGAGTTGCTTCTGCAGCATTATTGCCTTTTTCTAAACTCGTAGAGCATTACATGTCTTATGTGCCCTGTAGACACGTCCATCTTTGGGAGGGTCAAGTTAGTAACTAAGTTAGCTGAATCATGCTGCAACAATGTAACTTAGTCATTTTAAACTGTATGAATATGTACTAGTATGTATTGTTATCATTTAGTGTCACGGCGCACTATTCTTTGAGGCGTAATGCGCCTAGTCGTGGTATACGAGTGTTTAAGGTCAACAGCAAAAACATGCACTGAGACGCGAAAAACGGTTAAAAGGACGATATCAAAATAAATGTTTCATACTGGATAAACACAGGATAAACAAACAAGACAAACTCAGATTTTGTGGGCAATATGGAAGTTTTATCAAATGTAAAACAAGAAATACTCCGGGGACAGAAAATAGTCCTTTGGTCGTTGAAGTAAATTCCGGGGAGAGAAAAATAGTCCTTGTTTGAGGAAAATCATACATTGGGGTCCCAAAATGTCAAATTTTGGTCAACAGCCTTCAGAAAAAACAAAGAGAAGAAAAAAAGAATGAAGAAGCCTATATTTCCTCGAAGGTAGTGTCTTCCTTCATCAGATTTAAAAACCCGCCTAGGCTGGGAGCTGGTAGTAGCAAACGTGCCTCCAACTTCCACACAGCCTCTCCGGTCCTTCCACTGCTGCTGCTGTCACTGCCTCTACTGCCTCTGCTGCTGCCACTCCTCCTGCCTACTGCCACTGCCACCGCCACTGTTACTCCTCCTGTCTCTCTCTCTCCCTTTGCCTCGACGCCGAATTCAAAATCCCGGGGAAACGAGATCTTCCAGAACCTTTCTTTGTCCTTCACACGCCAAAACCTTCAACTCACGGACCCAACGTGACTTCACCGTATCTTCCACTGTTTACATTCTGCCGTTCTTTTGAAGAGGCATAACTCCTTATCATGACTGAGTTAGCTCCCTTCTTTCACATTTAGGAATTTTAGAATTGCAAAAATATTTGGACATTACTTAAGGGATGACCTGATATGAGTTCTATGCAATTTTGATTTAAAGCGGGTTAACCTTTCATACTTAATATTTTTCATTTATTTGTTTTAGTTAATTTTTGAAAATACATTCCAAAATGTATATTTATTTAAGCAATTCCCTCTATTTAATTTTGTTTATTATAAGGGTTTTTCTTATACATTTTACAAAAAAACCTCCTGTTAAATGAAAATAGTGACTATTATTTCCAACCTTACTGTGCAGATTAAAATTATTCTCTTGTAAATGCCTGTTTGTATATATTTTCCAGGTGCAGCAGCATTATCCGGTAGTGTAACTCGCACCATATCAACATCTGTGATAGTATTTGAACTTACGGGTCAAATCAGTCATGTTTTACCAGCTGTGGTAGGTTTCTTGCATGTTCTTCTTAATTTAATTAAATTAAAAACTTAATATTGTATTGATACACCTTATTGGAATTTCAATATACTTGATATATTTAATACCAGTATTGAAAATTCTCTAATTAGTAATTTCATCTCATGGCACATCAGTGATTAATACTACTATGATTAATAACAACAACAAAAGCCTATTATTAAATTTGGCAACAGTGTCTGTCCCTTGGGATAAAATAATCTGGACATGTTAACTTATCATATTCTGAAAATAGGATTCAAGAGACTTAATTTTGAAATAGTATGTAGTATGTTTAATTAACAATAGTATTTCAATACTTCTATAATAGGAACAATTATAGGAGTGTCTTTGAGAATGTCTATTTAACATTAAATTTGGTACTTGATATGTAGACCATGTACATTGGAGTAAAGAACTTACAAAGGATTCAAAACTGTACATTTTATAGCCTGAGAGATTAATGTTGAAGAGGAATTCTCGACTCTGTAGCAGGTAAATCAGTCAAAAGTTATGTTTCTTCTTTGAAAATAATTGGATAATGGCAGTGGTTGTTTTGTTGAGGAGGGATATATCAATACACAAACCTGGGAAAACAAAAGCTGCTCTTCTTTTTCATGTACAAGAAAAACAAATTCATAGCTCAAAAACTTTAATAAATTATAGCTTGAAAATTTGTTAATGATAATCATTGTAAGTAAATAAAGAAACAAGTGCTGTGCGGGTTATCAAACCTGTGTCCACCTTGGAAAGAACCTTATACGTAGGTTCTGCTCTACCACTGAGCTAACGGCAAACTCTCATGGAAGGCAAAGGTTTTGAATCGTACATTTATTAGTTGGGAACCTATATTTGCTCGGCGTTGAGCAAATATAGGTTCCCAACTAATAAATGTCTTTATAATTATCATATTCTGTTGGATATAAAAAATTGTCCATTATTTGATACCTGTGTATAAGGTTGCTTCCAAGGTGGATGCAGGTTTGATCCCTGCACAGTGCTTGTTTTTTATTTACTTACACTATTTAGTCTGCTCGTTTAGCAGTCTCTCACACTGATGCCGAGAGAATATTGGTTCCCAACTAATGAATGTCTTTATAATTATCATATATGAATCATTGTATGTATCCATGTCCCAAGTGTCTTATCTGAGATATTTGCCATTTTTCAGCAAAACTTGTTAGGAACAATTGATAAATCCGTTGTTATTGTTTAACATTCTAAAATAAATAAATGAAAGAAATCATTACTATTTCAGCAAGGTTGGAAGAAAAAAAAATACTGGCTCCAATGTTTTAGAAAATGATGAGGAGACATTACCATTTTATGTCTACTTACTTTGGTCAGGGTACATACCATAGAGATGGTTAGCAAGTTAGTCTCTCAGACCATTTGCTAGTGTAGTGAGTTTGATTCTCACTGGATGCCCCACTAATGTCATCTTGTGCTCGACTACACTAAGCTCAGTAAATATTTACTTATATTGTCCAGTATAGAAAAGTTAGCTGAACAGTTTTTATGGTGTTCCTTGGCCAATCATTTTGATTTTCTGGGTATTAGATTTTCTGAATAGGGACTCCAAGAAGAAACAGCTTTAAATAGGTTAATTTTTTATTACAATTTCTATTAATTGAATTTGTAGTGATAGAAAATTAAACTGAAACCCAAAATGTTGTCACCTCAATTCACAATGCTAGATTTTAACATACCTTTTACTTAGTAGTGTAAGAAAAATTACTTAAAAACTTGGCAAATATTGATGACAAAAATTGATGGTTGCTCTATTTTTATTTCAGGTTGCTGTATTAATAGCAAATGCCGTGGCTCATTTCTTACAACCTTCTTTTTATGACAGCATTATACGATTAAAAAGGCTTCCATATTTACCAGATATTGTCAATGCTAAGCAAGAGTAAGTAACTGACTTTTATCCTGTCCTAACAATATCCTGTCTGTTTCTGGGCTTGGTAAAATAGTATATAAGAGGGGAAAGAACCTACCCAAAAGACTGGCTCTCAAACTGTGAAACATGCAATGTGCACAGGAAAGAATCATGCTTAACATCACATGGAGAGATCACAAGACAGCACATTATATTAGAGAAAAAACAGGAGTCAGATATATAAAAATCCATTAGAAAACTGTAATGGCTGGCAAAAAAAAAAAGGATGGCGTGACAATCTAAACAAGTTCAGAAAATATTGGCTCCGTGACTGTTGCGTGACTGAGAAGTCTAGCGAATCTTGGGGATGTTAAAAGGCTGATAATGATAGCTCTACTGTTGCTTAGTCACTTGAAAGTTCAATCAAGTGCATGCGGATGTAGGTAGATGAAGAGAATGTTTGGTTGTCCCCCACTCCCCAAGGCTTTGTTAAAAAAATCTATAATATTTTCTAATTCATATTGGAGATTGCATTCAAGTTTGTATTCCCACCTATAATTTGCACTTTGGTTTAAATAAATACACTTTTACTGTTTCTTTGTTTTACATACTATTAATCACCGCTACCCACAACACTGGTTTATTGCTGTGTTTAGGTTATTCATGTGTTCTGACATTTGTATCTATCTATGTATCCAGACTTTGCCCAGCCCTAACCATTCATAGTAGAAACTTCAAATTTTGCACACACCTCTCCCCAATGAGTAGGGAAAATGTTTTGTATTTGTTTTGAGAGAGGGGTTCAATATGCAATGTAAGTTTATGCTAAATTGGTCAGTAGTTTGTGCCCACTTTGTTTTTTGAAAATTCAGACCATTTTTAGTGATCACAGCACAACAAAAGGCAAGAGAAGTAACTTATTCATTGATTACACCTTATTCCAACTTTTTAGTTGATCACCCCTAACACAGTATATATGGGTGTCAGTGATTCATAATTTCCCTTGGAATGCTAGTACTTGTTAAATGTATTATTTTTTTTAAATTCTAAGACTTGCTACCAAATTAGAAAGTTGGGGAAAAAATAACTTGTTTGAAATGAATCTTATATAATGGTGAAAAACTCAGTTTACTACTTTTTAATATTACGAAAAAGAATCAATAAGCCTGTCGCCTGACACATACAGTATCGCACATAAATAAGTACATCCCTACCACTATTTTATAGAATGTTAATTGTCTTCTAAACCAAACATAGCAGGATTTTATTATTCCTAGTGGAACATTACACAATCAAAATGGATATTATCAGGTATTATTTATGACCAAACTCTACAGCATTGAAACTGATGCCAAAAATATTTTTTCATGGTGTTGTACTCATCTTTGGACGGCAACATATTCATATTTTTCGCAACAGTTTCAAAACTGTAGAGTTTGGTCATAAATAATACTTGATAATATCTGTTTTTTATTGTGTAATGTTCCACTAGAAATAATAAAATCTTGCTATATTTGGTTTAGAAGAAAATTAACTTTTTATAAAATAGTGGTAGAGATGTACTTATTTATGGGCGATTCTGTAGTTATTTGCTGAATTTTGATCTGAAATTTTCGCTGTATCATGTTTGATCTATGTAATTAATATCCACCATTGAATTAAGTGCACTAACAGGGAAGGAGAATATGTTGAAAAATATTTGTTGTGTAAAATAAATGCTTTTTTATCATTAGGCTGTCAACTTATTAATATACATATATATATATTCTTTCTCATTATGAGTGTGTAATTATGGGTGTTTGTTTATATTGATAATGTTTGCAACTTGTAACACTAGCAATTAGATTATCTTTAAAAGATTTTTTTTTAAATATAGTAATCATTTCCATGATGAATAAATATTTCTAATGTTTACTTTTATAAATTGTTTATGAAATTTTGATATACATATAAAATGTTTATACTTTTATAAATTGCATCCACCATTTAAAATTTGCTGATAATTTAATTTTTCTTTTCATCTCCAATTAGTGCTTGGACAGTTTATGTTGAAGATATCATGATGAAAGATGTCCGATATATAACGTTTGTGTCAACATATGCAGACTTACAAGACCTGTTACGAAGCTCTTATTTTAAATCTTATCCTTTAGTGGATACTCCTGGTAAGTAATATAATATTTTATTAACTAATAACTCTACATAACAAGAGTGTAAATAGAATATTTTGTTCTGATTAAATAAAACTGTCTACAGTGTGGCAGTCTTAGTTTTGTATCTGATATCATTAAAGTATTATGACATATCACCTGCAGTGGGTTTTATCTGAATAAAGTTTGGTTTCTTTCTTTCTGTTTAATAGTAGTAAACAAATATTTAGTTAGTCAAAATCTATATATGAGGTACAGCTATTAAATAACTAGACTGGGCTTATGTAAGTTGAACTACAGATTGCATGCGTGACTCACATGATATACATTGACCAATGGGCAAGCATAAACAACCCTTAAGATTCAATCCACTGGAATCTTCAATTTGCTGTTACTTATTGCTTGAAGTTTTTCTGACATGTCGTAAAAATGGTCAGTTCAGAAATCTAAGTAACTTGGTTATAATCAAATTAAAGAATACTAGACTGAGGGTCCAGTTTAGGAAAATTTCTCACCTTTAAATCTTTTTGATTTTAATTAGCTATTTACTTAAGACGATCCATGTATTTTTATCTTAATATACATTCGTTTAATGTATACAATTTGACTGGCAATTGAATATATAAATAATGAGGACAGCTTCATATTTTAGCTACTTCTGAACTTTCAAGTGAATTACTTGTAAATAATTCTAGAAACAATACAATTCACCTCATATATTAGCTGCTGAAGCAACAGTAGTATTTTAAGGGAAACATTGATTCTAACTATATGCACATTATAAACCTGTACAATTGAGGATTAATTGTGGCTGTGTGTGGGCTGTACTTTTATATGGAAATACAAAAAGGTTATTAGTTACTAGATAAAGACAGTACTCAAATAAACTTAGCTATGTTGTTGTTGACTCAAGGTTCATTTCTGTATCTTTTTTTTCTAGAATCTATGATCCTACTTGGCTCAATTCAAAGGTTTGAGCTTGAGAGACTTTTATTGTTACACTTGAGTGAACGAACTATTCTTAATGATCGAAAAGTTTCAACAGCCACTTTGTCACCACCTCCATCTCCATTAAATTCAAAGAAAACTTCACCCAGGAGGGCATCATCCCCCAAACTGCTGCAGCCAATCCCACGATTTGTGGTAACTAAAGTGGATGAGTCCGAAATGGAATCAGAAGAAACGATAGATGTTACTGAGGAAGATGAGAAACCGCCACAGAAACCAGAACCGACGCCAAAGATGAAACGTAAAACTGCACACAATAGTTTGGTAAGTCTTTGAAATTTAGAAACTTTTAAAAAAGAATTTTTATGTGGTTTAAATATTGATTCAGATTTTATAAGTTTGCTTTTTGTTATATTGCAGCTGTGTTCATAGGGCAATGCCATCTAAAACATTTTTAGTTTTTCTTGACTTTATTTGTGCATAATTTTTTTGTTGTTTTTTACAAATAAATCACTTAAGGCAGATGGCTCTTTTGTTTGCTTATAAAAAGTGGGATATTGCTTGAGAGGAAGCTTTGTGAAATCTGTAAATTTTGTAAAATCCCTGTTTTTTTTTTTGTCAATGAAGGAGCAGTAAGAAAATAAATTTGATGTAATACATTAGTTGCTATCTAGTTTATCTAAACTATCAAAAAATTCCAGTTACGCCAAAATTAATTCCTTTAAAAAAAAATCACGCTTAGATTGTTATGTGATCTTTTGTGCTATTGAAATAAACGTGCTTATTGAATTTATGGAGTTACAGAAACTCTTATTTTGTTATTGCATATTATTTCAAAAAGCAATTTGAATACCATTTAACAATGTATTTTAGCCTTCAGTAGTTCCTAAAAGTAAAATATGAATTTAATAAAGATTATCCTATGCTAATATTACAAATTTAAAAAATCTTCTGTTTTGTGTATGTCTGTTAGTGTTATCTTTGAAGCATCCATTTTCTCCTATATAAACTAAAAATTCTTGTAAGCATTAGCACACAGCTGGCAGTACGTTTTATCCCTGCCACTTCCTGTCACACGCTAATGAAATATTTTGATGCAAAAGTTATCACTGCCACTTCTTAATACTACTAGTTCTCAAATGAAATGTATGTCAGGGAGTTTGTTTATGTTTGAGAACTAGTAGTATTAAGTGGCAGAGAATGGCAGGGATAAAAAGTACAGCCTACACACAGCCACAATTTATCCTCAATTGTACAGGTTTGTAATGTACATATAGTTAGAATCAATGTTTCCCTTAAAATACTACTGTTGCTTCAACAGCTAATATACAAGGTGAATTGTATTGTTTCTAGAATTATTTATGAGTAATTCACTGGAAAGTTCAGAAGTAGTTAAACTATGAAGCTGTCCTCATATTATTTATATATTCAATTGCCAGTCAAATTCTATATATTAAAAGAATGTATATTAAAAATACATGGAACGTCTTCAGTGAATAGCTAATTAAAATATTTTTAAAAAGAAGGTGAGAACTCATTGTAGCACAATGAGTAGTAAGCTGATCTTAGATGTCATTGATAGTGAGTCGATCATTACTTGGTGTCCCAAAATGTGTCCTTGTATCAGACTAAATCAAGCTTATTCAATATTAATCAAAATTCAAGGTTATTAATACATGGTACTTAGTGATTTATTTTCAAAATACTGCAGAAGCTGATATATAGGGGAGGGTGGGGTTAGTTGGAACACATTTCACAAAAAGGTTTTTTTCAACATATGTTGCTAAATCTACTACATCATCCTTTTTATAATTATAAACGTGTACAAACAAACTCGGCAAATACGTTCAGCAGAGGCTCAGAGAGATTCCTGAAAAAATAATTCTTTTGACCCAAGTCCAGACAAGTTGGAACATGCTATGAGGCATGTTGGAACAGACCAGTAATTATAGAACAATTCAAGAATTATGTTGGCACCATTTCAATTTTCAATTTCAATGATGTATTTTATCAGGTAATTTCAACTAGGCATGCTTGCCACTTTGGTTTGTCGCCTATAAATAAGGTTTATTGGTCCACAACATGTCCTTGTATTTACTCTGGCTTGTAGGTCGATAGATCAACACAAGTTTCTGATGACATTTTGCCCCACCCCCACACACACACACTGTTGTATGGAGCAGGCAGAATGAATACAATGTCCTCATGTTCATGCATGCATATTTCAGCAGCATCTATCTTTGTGAATATGGGGCGCTCAAAATCTTTGCTCGGAACACGTTTGAAGATTTTGGTGGTTACCTCATCATCTTCGTTCATCTTCGAAAGGTCTCCACATTCCTGTTTGTTTGCAGGTTGTTCACCATCAGATGATCCCTCCTAATCTGATATAATGTCCAGGGAAACATCATCCTCTTCACACTGTCCTCACTATCAGTCACCTATGTGGGGTTTTCAACCAATTGCCTTGCAGTCTTTGAATTCTTTTGCCCCCTGGATGATTTTTTTTTCTTCCTCTTCTCGGCCTGCTGTGTGATTTCAAATCACTCAGGAGTGTCAGTGAGGACTCTTGTTCTCCCAGGTTTTCCCCTGCCTTTACTTTTCGTTTGGCCTGCTTTAGTGAAAGGACGGATATCCTTTGGCATTAAGAGACCTGAGCCAGATGGTCCTGGATGACTTGATGTTGCAGAATTTGGTGTCAGTGGGGGCAACTTTTCACACAAGAATGGAAATAAACACTGCACCAAATTGCTTCAAAGTCTAATAAACGCTGGGGGCATTTATTAGAGGAAATATAGTATTTAAGCACATGTTTATCTAATCAGTTTTGAGTGCAAGTGCTACTATATGTGCTTGTGTACTTGTGGTAAATAGTGGGGTTAGTTGGAACATGTTCCATATAACCCCTCTCAGCATGTTCCAACTAGCCCCATGCAGTAATAACCTCAACAGTGTACACAACACAAATTGGAACAGGCAAATTATTTGCTGCCCCATTCCGATTACTTTCTACCAAACAATCAACACACAAAAGCGTTCATTCCTGACTACAGTATTTACTAATCAAAGTGAATATTTCTAACAAATGGCAATTTTACTTTAAGATATGAAAAATACACAAACCTTTCTGCATGCTTGAAAACCTTCTGCATCGACTTGATACCAATATGGTTGAAAGGTATTATAAGAGGCTCTCACAAGATGGCGACACAGTCCTCCCCAGGTTCTCTGTTTCTGCTGAAAGTGAGGTGTTTCAACTTGCCTCACCCTCCCCTATAATTGTTTAATATACATCAATCAATACTGATTTATAGAAAGGAATATTTTCAAAGATTTATCTAATCAGCATAGTGTTTTTATATTTATTTTTCATAGCCTTGAAAAAAAACATTCTCTCTAAAATTTCACTTTTAGAGTTTATGGTTGGACATTTACTAATAGGCACTTGGAAGTGAAATCTTTCTCTCCTTAAATTGTTTGATAATTTTACTTCCTTAAATTGTTCGCCAATTTTACTTCCTTAA
>VCCN01005310.1:525628-562402 GCA_006491835.1 Architeuthis dux | reverse complement strand
TTTGATAATTTTACTTCTTTAAATTGTTTGATAATTTTACTTTCTTAAATTGTTCAATTAATTTTCAACATTTGTGTTCACTATGTTCATTAACATGCAAAATTATTGTTAAACAATTACTTGATTCCGCAAGGGATCATAAAAAATTATTAAAATATTTATTCTACCTTAATTACTAATTAGAATAAATGTAGAGTAAATTATCAAGCAGTTTAAAATGGAATATTACTTGAAAATTAATTAATCACTGAAATAAGTTCCCTTCTGTCCACTTAAACATTAATTTATTGAACAAATTTATTTTCTACTTTTATCAAAATTATCACATCTATGATTCTTTTCTCTTTTTTAAAAATTGTTTTCTAGGACTTTGAAAAACAGTTCTTCAGCATCTGAAGTCAATGTATTTTATTAGCCTATTTAATGGAGATAAATAAGCATTACCAGAATATTTTACATGTAAAGATGTTGTTTAAAATCTTAAAATTTTTACATCAAAATTCATGGTCAAACAAATGGGTTTACAGGAATCATGTAAAATCTTCTGGTAATGCTTATTTATCTCCATTAAATAGGCTAACAAAATACATTGACTTCAGATGCTGAATAACTGTTTTTCAAAGTCCTAGAAAACGATTTAAAAAAAGAAAAGTATCATAGGTGTGATAGTTTTGATAAAAGTAGAAAATAACTTGGAAATCTGGAAGATTATGTGTTAGCATTGAATATGTTGCAATAGGGTAATCTTGTGATCAAGGAGACTTTCACTATAGGATAGGTTTAATTCATGTTTTAGTATGTAGCATTATAGTATATAATAGAGATTGCATCATACTGATTTAGTAAGAATACAAATAGTTGTGTTAATAGTCATTAAAACAAAAAACATCAGTGTTAAAATTGTTACACAATAAAAAAGAGTAATAAAATAATTTGGGAAACATAAAAATTTATAACATATCTACATTTTAGTTTATTACTTATTCTTAAATAAAAATCAATTTTTAATCTATTCTGAGGGAAAGAGCATTTAAAAATATGCGCATATAAGACAAATTAATTGTAGATTTTACGAGCATCAGCATGGAAGCAACCTCATAAAATGAGTTTCCCTTCTTTTGAGTTCAGAACCTTAATTTAACTCATACTTGGGATGAAACCTCAGACTGAGTCCTGCAGTCTCATGTTCTAAAATAAATTCCCACTGTCAATTGAACACGATCAGAGGAAATATCAATCAAAATTTGAGAAGCAGAGGAGTGGATCTGAAATTAGAAATGAATATTAAAGTTACAGAACCTCCTTAAAATCCACTATAACGAATGCTTATTCATTGTTTGTATACATATATATTTTTCCAGTTTATCATTTTCAGATCCCCAGTGGAAAGCCTGTAGGTATCTCCCTTGTACTTTTATTTTTGCATGGTTTTTCTTCCCAAATCCTCACTTTTTGGGAAGCTAAATCAAATGCTTGTTCTTAAAGTATGTTGATATATAAATATTTGAATCATTTTTTTAAAAAATTTCACAAACAATGAATAGATTGTCAATCATCTCTACTGCATGAACTGATTCTTATTTCACTGGAAGCAAAAAAGTAAGAAATGATGGCAATTAAAACTCTGTTCGTAAGAAGATTTGAAAACTATGCTGTCCTTTTTCAGGAAAATAAAAAAGATATTGAAGAAGGCATGTTTGACATAAATGCTGTGCTTACTCTATTTCATCTGCATGGAATTTATTTACTATATAGTTTTTCTCTATTCCTTCAAAAATCAAAATACAAAATGGTTCAGTTAGATTCTCATTTTTTTAAAAAATTATTTTTAATATTACTCAAAGCAGTTGTAATTGTTCAAATTTTTGGGTCTTTTTTTTCTTCCTAATTTTGTTTTTTTGTGGGGGATGATCTATAAGTTTCAATTGGCCAGGGTACCAAAAATAGAGATTTAAAATATTTGTATTTGAAATGATCCTAAAATGTTGTTAGATGAGTAAATGAATATTTGTGCAATAATCAATCTTTCCAAGAATTTTAAAAACTAGATATCCTGGCATTTTAATGAGTTAATTATCTGGAATTGAAATAGTGGCTTTTTACAGTCTTGTGTTTGTTTGAATATTCTTGAGAATTTGGTTTCAAGGAGTTGATATTTCTATATGGCCTGCTTTTGGATTCAAGTGTGTATTTTCCACTGGCACCATTTGTTTGTGTTTCAGACTTGGTAAAAGCCACAATTTCAAATGTTGATTTTTTTTTTCCCCCCCAGACAAACACACTCTCTTCACTGAGAGGATTGGTGCAATACAATGACAATATTTAATAAAACAAAAGACTTATTTATAATTAAAAAGTTTTTAGAAATCTTCTTCTAAACTTACCTAAAGAAAAAGGAGAAACATGTTTTGTATGACAAGATTAGTGCAGGTGACATTGTTCAAAATTATAATATATGAACTCAACTCATAGAACAACAAACTGACAGTTTCAGTAAAGCAAAACTTTTGAATATATTTCCACTCAATCTGCTCAACTTTGCCATCATTACAGAGATTTGAATTTGAGTTTTTTTCTTTCTCACTGCATGTTATCATTCTTTTGTGATTCTTTTCTTGTTTCATGAATTGCATCAACTTCTATTAAAACATTTCTTGGTCAGGTCGGTGATTATGGTAATTCAATAGATGGATCTTTTATGCTTAAGAGGCATTGGGGTGATGGCTATATATGCATATATATTAGTTTAGGCAGTAATAAATGTTTATAAGCATGATAATATTTAGAACCTAATTAATGAATAGGTTATTGTACTCCAGAAGTTGAAGAGGTTTTTACTGATATTCTCTAGACCGTTTTTCCCCTACTGATTATCAATTTTTAAAACAGTAAATACTTTCATAACTAAGTAGGCACAGAAGAAACCTCCAGGGAATTAGGTGATCATAGAAATTATCATTTTTGGAGCAGTGGCATGAACAGATTTGTTATAAATTGACCGAGGTATGTTGAAGTCAATTGTGCATATTTTGATTAAATTGTATTTTTAAGTACTTGAAAAGAACAAACTTTTCCATTACTTGCAGTTCTAAAACTAGATTGATTTGTGGACAACCTCTCTGTTATATATATAATTTTTAGCTATTATAGAATCATATGAAAATTCTAGCTAGAATAAGAAGTACATTATACATAGACTTTCATGTCATTTTAGTACAATTCAGTTATTTCCAATCTGTTTGCAACTTTGAATAATTAAGTTTCTACCAAATTGCATCTGACTTGATCATAATTTCTGGCATGAAATGCAAATTAGACAGCAAATAAAGCTGAATTATTTGTCAACTTCTGAATGACTTTTTAATATTTAATATCTGAAGTTCTTGAATTTAGCAGCTAGGATTGTTATGCAGTATGAGTTGACGGAGAAACATCTTTCATTTTTATAATACATAAGCATATATATGCCATTCTTTGTTTTAAGAAGACTGTTTTTATTTGAAATAAATTGCCTGATTGATAAGTAGTGTGATTCAGATGATTATCAACTCTCCAACCAATCACCACTCTCCTACAATGTCATTTATGTATATCTAATGAAGGAAGGCAATTTTTGGTGTCTTCATTCTGTTGTATTTTCTTTCTTTTTGAAATTTCAGGTAGGGGTTGAGAGAGAAAGAGAGACACACACACTTAACAAATTGTAGCAAATATTAAGGCTACTTTACTAAGAGATAAAGTAAAGGTGATTTAGGAATAAAAAAAACTAAGTATTACTATTTTAAAGTCATCTCTTGAATTTGATGTTATTGTGAATATCTCATAGATGTTTGTACTTTTTAAAAAGTTAAATTGTCTAGGAAAAATTATATGTAGATGTTGATTATTATTTGAATGGAAAGTCGGATAACATCATCTTTTGGAGAACAAATTCATGAATGACTGGGTTTGATAATCCATTATTTGGCTAACTGAGCACATTTGCTCCTATATTGCGTGAAACGTGAGGCAATGATTTTGTCTCCATTTCTCAAATGATCCATGGTGACCCAATCATTGTTTGCAGTAATTGGTCGGGTATTGGGGTAACAGTAATATACAATTCCATATAGCATGTATCTGGATTTTTTGTTTGTTTGTTTGGAGAGAAGGTACAATGTCTTTCAACTGTTGCCTGTGTCAGATGAAACGGAACCCATCTTTAATATTTATCTCTACTTTATCTGAATTTTCTTGTCTTGCTATAGCAAGTGCCTTCCAACTCTTTCTGTGTCACCTGCTGTGATGAAGTAACTGAGGTATCTACCTTTGCACTTGCTGCCACAGTCAATACTCTAACCTTTTGATATCCCTTATTCTATCCCAGCTAAGTGTATACGTTTATGCTGCCTCGGCCACAAATCTGGTGCTTCAGTGTTAGCTTTGTGTAAAGCTGATAAAATTTAGCAGATTTCAAAAAAACCTAGTTGTACATAAAAAGTTCTTTTAGAGAAATCTGTATAAAAAGTATCATAATATTAATCTTCAGATGTCCTATTGACAAAGGCTTTGTATTTTAAAATCATTTTTAACATCCTTAGATATTGTCAAAAATGAATATCAAATAAACACTAAAAAATTAAAGTATTAAGTGAAAATAGGTATTTTACACTATATACATGAAAACAGCATTAAAAGTAGTTTTCATAGAAGTCCTTGGGATTGTTTATATCTGAATATTCAGATTGACAATGGAAAGCTGGTGTAAAAAAATGACATTGACTAATAAAATTTGAGAAATTCTGTTTGGAGTTTGGTTGACATATATTCCTGTAAGAAAGAAAAGCCTCTCTTCAAGTCACAATTATATGTAGATACTTGCATGTGACAGAACTATATATATATATATTTCCATTAGTGTCCAGGTATGTGTATCTACCAGTGAGAATGCAAACATCAATGCTAACATGCAGACATATAAATTTGGGTAATCCTAGATACAAATTATTATGTGTGTATATGCTTAGATTATTTTTGCACTCTTTGTGTCACTAAAATAGTACATTATATTCATGGATTTGACTTCTTCTCTGACAACACATGTACCCACTTGCACTTCGTACATTGTACTAAAATTGTCTCTGTGTGCATGGACATCTATGCATGGAATTATTCTTTGCATGGCTTTTAAAATCATTTATGCTTTCTCAAATCAGAAATGATTATTTTCTTGAATACTTCCATTTTAAATTATTCATTGTGTTTTTTTTCACATTGTAATTAAGTTTTTTACTCAGAGTATTTAACCAGGAAACAAAATCTATAAAAGAAAGTTAATTTGCCTTGTTCATAAAAAACTTTGTTTGAATTTTGAATGAATAGTTCATGATAATTTTACTATTTGAAATCTGAGTGCTTTTTATTTGTAACATGACTGTTTGAAATTTGAAGTTTGAAGTCAAGAATATAAAAATTGAGTATTTTTTTTATTCATATTCAGAATATGTTCTTAATTGATCTTTAATAAAAATTAATGCCAGAGCAATTTTGATTTTAAAATATGAGGGTGAATCTACACATCTGTAGCCCAACAGAGTTATTAGCTAAATTTTGATTTGGAATTTTCAGTGTATAATACTCAATCTATGTGATCTAGGGAGAAGTGCATTGACAACAAAGGAGATTATGTTGAAAAATATTTATTTGTTGTATAAAATAATTCACATTCACAAACTTACATATACACAATGATTTTAGAAGATGCTATTGTTTATTGATGAAAACCAGTATTTAAATTTGTAATTTCAACCAGCTGTATTCTGTATTTTACCAGATACTCTTGTTATTTTAAAGTATCTTTCCATATTGATGTAATAGTCTTACCAAGTCTCACCGTCTTGGTATCAGTTCATTGCTCTACCACAAAGCTACTGCATATTGTTCACAAAGTAAAATGGAGTCACTTGTTTTATGCATTAATTTCTTGGGATAAAATTGATATATTTCTTTATTGTATCTTTATTTAATAAGGAGTTATATTATTGTCCACAAAGAATAACATAACTAATATCTAATTTATTATACTGAAACTTTTATTTCCTTTTTGTTGATGGAGTATTATTTATCTGGTAATAGCTGGTACCGGGATCTACCATAAGATTGCCAATGGGCAGTTATTTTAAGTGGGCGTTTATTAGGGGGTCAAGTTTTTGTAGATGAATATTTGAAAGCATCTATGTTTTAGTGCACTTTAGTATAAAAAAAACTGGATATATTGAATATGCATATAATAATTAAGACATCAAGTCCAAAATATCTGTCAATTTGTTGTATAAACAAAAAATTGCTTATATTATTTATTAATTACAAAAATTAAATTATTTTTTGTGTTTGCAGGTACTAAATACAATCTATATAATATATAGACAGTATTTAGTATATCTATATGTTCGGCTCTTGTGGCGACTTAAAAAGAAAACTGTGTCAAAAGAAGTACCAAATAAGATTAAAACGAGTTGCTGATTGATAGTGAAGTGAATAAAAGCATGCAAGTCATAACTTTTGTTTTATTATGCTCAATTTAGCAGTTGTGTTAGCCTTTGAATAATGGCCCTGGGCTATTATTTGGTCCATTTTTTCTTTTCCCACCCAAATTTGGCTGTTTTTCTGTTTTACCAGCCTGGGCGATCTTATGGTAGATCCCAGTTTTTAACAAGTATAGAAAGAATTGATTATTATTGTCAGTTAATATTATAAATATAGTTGATAAAGATTTATCTTTTTAATTGCCTATTAATCAATATTCTTTTTATATTTCTGAAGATTTTACTATAATATTTGTGTCCTTAGTATACCTTTTACTCATATCATAATTATTCTTTTTACACATATTGAGAAAAAGATTTTTGGTTTTAGATATCTTTTTTTTTCTTTTATTATGAATGCGATTACAAATTTCTCATTAGAAATACTTTAGTTAAAAAATGTCATTTGAAGGCTTAGCAGCTTAGGAATATTTGTATTCTTGTAATAATGTGTCATTTTAAAGTGACTTGAATTTAAACATATAACTAGTGTCTACAACCAGTATTATGTCATACTCAGATCATATAATCATTATTCCTTTTTCTTAACTCCATCAACAAAAGAGAAATTTTAGTAGCAACAATAAAATGATGCATTGGCCTGACCATTGAGAAATCATGACAGTTATTTGGAAAATTTTTAAAAAGCTGAAAATTGATAATATAATATTATGATTCTCAATTTCCCATAAAAATGAACTGAAAAAAATGTTGGTAATTAGATGCTTGAAAAGGTATTGAAAAGCTCAAAGAACTATACAAAATCCATGTCTCTATGAAATTATATAGAACTTAGATAATTTAAAAGAAATCATGTTTGTGCAAATTTGTCATAATTTTAACTGTTTTTATAACGTTGCTATTCAAGATAGCGAATACTATTGCATTGAAGAATAATATTTTTTAAATACTTCCACCACCTGCAAATCAACTGGTATAGCAATGAGCTTTCTGTTCTTAGCTGTACTTTGTAAAAATCACAGACTGTTCATATTTCTCTGGGATAGAATAGGCAACTAACTGCAGTCACTTGGAATGAAAAACCCAGTGGAGGCTGTGGAGTGAAAGTTATTAAGAAGCTCATTCTTCATATCTCATCTCTCAACCATATATCTATGGCTGTAATGACATAAGCATTTGGGAGACACATTTGGTCAGAATTCTGCATTATGAGGCACAAAATCACTTTATCACACCGTGCCACCCACCCAAGCTTTTTGTCAGTTATGTAATTACATAAAAAAACAATTTTAATTTGATTTGAGGTGTCCAAGATCAGTCATTTTCAGCTTATTGGTATTTTACATTATTATTATTATGCTTTTTACACCAACTTTACATCAACTTCTAAACAAATACAAAATTCATAAAAAACATATTCAAATGTACATAAATACAAACATCTACAATTTAGCACAATTCACAGATCAAACTCTCTTGAAAATCTCTCCAAAATTGTCCTTGTAACCTCATTGTTTTTTTCCATAATTTTTAAAATTATCTAAATTATTTTCAAAACTTTGTACACTATTGCTATCTTTAACATGACTTATAAGCTGGTTTCTTTCTTAAAATACTAGAAAAGTGAATAACTGGTTAACTGCTGCCCAGATACTTGTAGTATCAAATGAATACCAAGTATATAGACAATAATTAATAAAAATCTAAATTGTATGATATGGCATGTATACATGCTTTTTCCTTACACCCCTTTGATGTTGTGTTTTATGTTGTATTTTATGTTGACTAATATATAGATTGAATTGTATATTGCATGTGCTTTAGATTGCACTACCTCCCAGATCAACCCTTTATTGTTAATAATTTGTGTTTGTTGTTAATGTTTGCATGTTTAATGTTTAATGTTATGTTATCATTAACTGTTAGCCATTGTATAGCTTCCTTAGTCTCCTACACTGAGAGTTCTGCTCACTTACTATCCCCAGGTTCAGTATCCTTACCCCAGAAAGCGTTTTCAGGGTATGAGGACATCCAGCTTTAGGAAGAGACGTTCTCTCATGCGATCGGTAATGTGGCTGTTTTGTAACATGCACGCCATCTGAGATTTTTTTCAAAATAAATCCTGCTCTATTACCCAAAGCTTTTGAATCCACAGCATTTGAATCTATTTCTTCTCTTCATATCATTTTTTTAATTTATTTTACTATATTTTATTAAAAGATATAATTATTTAAAACTTTTATTACTTAAAAAAATTGAAGTCTATTCATTATCTAGTGATATTTTTCAGTTTTCTTGTACTGTTTTCAAAATTACTGTAAATTACATTTTAATAATTATATTTTGTAAAACTTACATTACCACTTTTTTTAAAAATAAGTTTTTAATACAGTTTCATTTGAAAATTCGTTTAAGTGTTTTTTTATTTTTGAAAAATCTTTTTCAAGTATAAAAGAAAATAAACATTTTTAAACACGAGCCATACAGGTAGGGTGTGTTGGAATGAACTGTTGTATAAAAACACCTTTGAAAAACTGGTATCTTTATAAGCCAGCAAAAATAGTAAACTAAAAGCTATTAAAAAAAATATTACCTGAGTCTGGGTAATATTTTTTTCAATAGCTTTTAGTTTAATATTACTTACAGTAAATTTAGTTTTATCATAATTACTCTTTAAAAATTAGTAAAATTGTTGAATGTAGTATGAATGCATATAAATGTTTTAAAGATTTTTTTATGTTTGTAAAGTTTGATAAAATCCTGCAAAAACATTACATATTATCTTTGTCAATCCCTCTGTATCACTTCAGCTATATGGTTTATTGATCTATTAATCTTTCTGTCTTTGTCTCTCTTTCAAATATATAATATCCTGACATTTAAAAGATTTATAAAAAATAACTATTTGGATCAATTGGATACCTTCTTGTTTAATCCTTTGCCATATTCATTACAAGAATAAACACAAAACATATATATGTATGTGTGTCTATGAAGCTTTTATAACTTCCACTACTAACAATGTTACTAAGAAAAACAAATTTACTTACTTCTTGGAGCATTGATGTGACCACGTGTTCGTCAATGTAGTCTGTGTCTTACAAGCCACATTTCCCAACTTCTACCACCATTACCTTTTTCTAAAATTATGTTCAGTTTTCCAATTTTTCTAACGACACATCTACATATATATATATATTCATTTTACAAAGAGGAAGAAATAATTTTTACGAAAAAGTTACTCGGAAAGGCAATATTTTTTACACTGAAATTACAAATGTATTTAACTCAGATCATCGGTTGCTTACCAAGGCAAACAGTTTTGGGGTAATTTAAAAGCAATACTGTTTAAACGGCCACGGCTCCCCAGCAGTTTTGATTAAAAACCACCTCTTATATATAATTCCAAACCAATGAACTTTGTTAGGATATTATGTATTTGAAAGAAAGAAAAGCTGGAAAGATTGACTGCATGAAGAGCAATAACTTGCAATTATTTGCAATGTTTAATGTTTTGCAGATTTTATACAAATTATCTAATATATATCTGTATAAAGAATAATAAATGACTAGAAAACAATGCAAGCACATCAAATTGAAATCTAAATTAAGATACTAAGACTGAATTGGATTTTGCACACTAAAATGTATGAATTAAAATATACTCGTGTTGCAAGACAAAGAATTTTATTCAGCATAAGAAATTCACATTTAGAACCTGTAATTGTATATTTCCTGAGAATGACTTGAAGAACAGAACTTGATATATAAATTGAAAACATGAAGGATGAGTGTAAAGGTCAATTGAAAATTTCTTCGATTGATTAAAAACTTTCATTTTAAAATTATTTTGCATGAACTGATATAATCTCATGATTCTGAAATTCTGCAATGGTTAGTAAAATGAAAGACTTAATGTTATGTTTTTTTGTATTGGTAGATTTTCTGTCCTTTCTTCTCTCTTTTATATCACTGTCTTTGTTGCATTTTAAAAAAAATCATTCTCTTAATGTCTTCAAGCCTGAAAATAAATTATTTAAAACAATTTTGCACTTAAAAATTTGTTAGGATACCTCAAATACTCTAAATAAATTGTATACAAATAACCTATAATTAACACCTAAGATCGAGGTATATGGAAATCTATCTATAATGGATATAGCTGTGATAGTTAAGATCACTCAACAAATTAAAAAGAAAAAACTCATTTATTCTTAAATCTTGAAGCATTGATCAGAGTGTCTCTTGCTGAATTCTTTACCACTGAGATATGTAAGTGTTCAATTTATAGTTTATGTAAAGTAAAGCATCCATCTCTTAAGAGAGTATGGAGCCTGGTGATGAAGACCCACTTTCTGCATCTGCATCAGCTTAATCAGACTTGCAAGGATCACTGAGACCAGGACTTTATTCTTACAGTTTTTATGACCACCTCCTTGGCAGGATCCAAGTCCACTGAAGGGATACCTCCACCCTAATCACACAGCTTAGAGTGTACTCAATTAGCTGCTGAGTGCACAAGGAAGTTTGTCCTAATGAAGAGTTTTCCACACTCTTCACTCATACCTGGAATTGAACCCAGGACCTTCTGCGTGTGAGACAGATGTGCTAACCATTACACCATCAGAGTGGACAGTTTATGACCTTTTAATAAAGGTGGTTGAAAGCCTTAATTTCTATCACATGGTCTTTAGGAAATTATATCTATTATTTATAAGTTTTATGTATTAAATATTTTTAGAAAATAAACAACCATTGGAAAAATATTTAATTTAAACTAGTGCTTGTAAATTACCTGATGTTTTCAAAATGGTGTCATAAAATACTCCTGGAATATGATTTTATTTATTTTGTATTGAACATTTGGCATTTTTAACTGGATATTATTCATGTTCAAACCTTTATTTTCTGGCTTTGACATTTTACAGATTTTTAAAACTCTTTTTTTCTGCTCCTAAACTCTGATCTGATAGTTTAGTGGCCTTGTTCTATGAATATTCACTATAATAAAGATGATAAATATGGCATCTTCTGTTTTTGCATCAGCTAAAAATGGCTCCACTCATGGTCTCTCATTTCTTTTCCACTTTTCACTTCTTTTTTTAACACTATTTTTACATCTTCAGATAGTGTAAAGAATAGAGAATATTTTCAAATAGTTCTTTGGACAATTGAATTCCTTTTTGTTGTTTGTATTGTTAACACAACATTTCGGCCGATCTATTCTTCGCCTTCTTTAGGTGTATATCCGAATGTGATGTGGTAAACAGAAGTTTTTTAATTTCAAAGGAGGTAACCCTTATAACGTATGATCAGGATGTTTCTTTGTCCTTGTCTTGTTGGGTTTGGGTCTGTTGAACTCTGCACTTGTCTGACTAATGCATTTAGTCGACATGTTGATATGAGCACACAATCACAAGGAGCTCAATCGTCCGAAGAACTATTTGCATGTTATGACCCTTCTCAAAACTATAGAAGAGAATATTTTGTTGGATTCTTTGATTTTTGCATGATGTGTTACATATATTACATAAACTAAAGGCCATGATTTGAACTTAATTCATGAGTTGTAGAACATTAATAATAAAAAGCAGAATCACACTGATGAATAACTATTAAATATAGAAAAATCAGTTTAGAGAAAAACATTATTCTCTATAAGACAGTTTCTTGATATACAAAACCATTTTATCAAATTACTTATTAAATACTCACCAGTTTTTATGTTCTGATCATTTTTAAAGTTGATTTTTTTATTAAAATCTGTTAAAATATCTTATGTTGTCTTTGCTTTCAATTAATGGTATATTGCCAAAATTTAAAATAAAAGATTTACCATCTGAACTCACTAAAAAGTAAAAGATAAAAAACGAATGTAATATACACTTTTTCATGTTGAAAAAACATTTAAGAATTTTTTCAATTTGAAGCTTTAAATTCCTTAGATCTACTTTTAACAAAGAAATTTTTCAATTAATCAGTAGAATTGTAATAGAAATGGAAACTGACTAAAATTTAAGAGTTAAATGATTTTAGTTTTGATAACTGGAGAAGTTTGTATTTGTGCTTTTAAAAAGAATCACTTCATCAATTTTAAGAACGATTGTATTAAATAACAATAACTTTAAGCGTCTTAAAGGGAAAAAAAAGGGTCTTAATCATTTTAAATTATTGAAATCTTGATTACTGTATAATGTTTAACCGTTTAACAAGTTTTCTTATTTTTAAATTCTTTACCAACTGTAATCAAAATAACAATGACCCCCATGAGATTTGAAATTAAGACTTGTAATCACATCTAAGTTTAGTGCTAATTTGCCCTAGATGTATTACACATTTCCGCTGTACTGACATAATAGTCTAAACATGTTAAATTGACTATATATCCGTAAAAAACAGCATTGCTAAATGCGGTTTTGTTCTTAGCATGTATAATTCTTGACTTGCTTGCTATTCCATGTGTGAGCTCAAATGTCATTGATATTTAACTCTCTGCTTCCTGTAGCGAATGAGTTTAAACTTTGCTTTCAGTGCATTTATGTTATTTCAAGTTGGATCACTTTATATTACAAAGAAAGGAAATTATAATTTTAATCAATCATTTTTTTCTTTCTCAAAATCCTTATGAGATTTGAGCAGCAGTTTTAGAGATTCTTTACAGGAAGTTAAGAGTTAATTATATTTGTTCAAGCTCACACAACAACATAAAAATAGTGCATTTAATATGTATGTATGCAACTTTATAAGAATAATAGATAAGTTAAACAAGTTTTATCTACTTTCCCATTTTTGTTTTTCTTTTCTTTTCTGTTTAGTATTTCTTTTTTTTCTCTTTTAATTCTTTTACCTTCTAGTATTTTTATCCAGTTCTTTCCCAAATTTTCCAAATGTACCTTAACTTGTCATGTGATTTAACATAATGCAAACAGCTTCAATTGTTCTTTTTTTCCCCCTGTACGTCCTCATCCTGGCTTGTTACCTGTTTATATTTCCACCTGTTGCATTTCTTCTTACAGTGATTACATTTGTTTACATTATGAAACAACAACTTGATATCCTTTTTAATGTACAGTCAAATATAGAATATATTTTTCTTTAAATCAATCTTTATTATTATTATTGGATGAAGTATTGTAACAGACCACTTTTTATTAAATTTGACTAGTTTTTACCTTCATCCTAATTTTAGTTGTTTTTATACAACTTATTAATTCGGGCCACTGTTTCTTTAATAAGTTGTATAAAAACAACTAAAATTAGGATGAAGGTAAAAACTAGTCAAATTTAATAAAAAGTGGTGTGTTACAATACTTCATCCAATAATAATAAAGTTTGATTTATAAAAAAGACTACTAGGTCTCATATGTAAAACAACATAAATATGGCACAGAGAGTCGGTTGTAGAGAGTGAGTTTATAAGTGTAAATCAGCTTCTGCTAATTCTCACCAAAGGCCTACTCTTTATTTCTGATAGCACTGTTATTTGTTGTCATAGAAACAGTGGCCCGAATTAATAAGTTGTATAAAAACAACTAAAATTAAGATGAAGGTAAAAACTAGTCAAATTTAATATTTTTCTTTATTTCATAAGTCACTCTGTCTGGGAGTTAAATTACTTAATGGGAAAAATGTACAGATTTATAAATCCAATTATGATAGGCCGAATCATCAGGTTAAGATTGTTTGAACAGCAAGGATAGACTCTCACTATCCTTCTCAGTCTTTTATTAGGTAAAAAAAAGTTATTTTTGGAGCCTGTTTGAATTAGCCAAACAAAAGATAGAGTGACTATCTGACAAGTCATCTACCATGATATGGCTTCCACAGCAGCAGATCTAGTAAAGTCTAATACCTTATCTCCAGTAATGCACTCTATGACCTCAATCAAAAGACTAAGAACTGAGGGATGCATTTGTTTGTATATATTGACTGATACAGAATGAACAGTGATGGTCTAATATTCAGTTTTTTTTGCAAATAAGTCAAATGCTGAATAACTTCTAAAACATTTGCTCCCCTTTGAAATTCTAATTTCAGCAAGTGTAAAAATTCTATTTTTTATAATTAGAGTAGGTAACAGAACAGAGACTTTCTTATGACTCTTTATTAACTAATTATTACTTTTAGATTTCTAAAGCACCCCACCTCTTTTAATTTTATGAAGGTCATCGGTGGTGTCAATTCGTTGATGAATGGACAAATTTTGACTTTGGTTTGAGTGACATATTGCCCCAAGGGGATAGTTGGGGGGTTGTTGGAGTTAGATTTCAAAGGCTATAGAGAAAATATTGTGTTGTGGTGACACAGGGTATGTACTGGATATCTATAGTCATTTCTTTGTTTAGAATGTTTGAATTAATATAAATTTGGATGTGTTTGTTTGTAGGTTGGGAATTGGTGTAGGGTATGTGATCATTTATAGATATGGAATGTTGTATAAAGTTGATGTTTATAGTAGGGTGGTTTATTATTGAGGCCGTTAGGGGATAATGTTTTCAGTTGAGAGATCCATTTATTCTTCGTGTAACTCTAATGTCGGTATGGTGTTCTTAGCTAGCTTTTTTTCTATGATAGTGAATTTTTATATATATATTCACTATGCTAGAAACCATCTAAAATTTAAACTTTTGGCCAAGTTTTTTGATAAAAATATTTATTACATTTAACATATTTTGCAAATAAAATTAGTAAGGACTTTGAAATTTGATGACAGCACTGAAATCTGTTCAGATCTATGACTAACACTAAAAAGGAAAAAAAGCTGTTGCACAACATGATTTACGTATTTATTTAGTAGTCTCAGTTATTAAAAAAAATCCATGTATTTCATACTTTCAGTTGACAGGTGCTGATTTATTACAAAAAAGCATATTAAACCCATTGATTTTATAAACTATCCATATTTGATTATATTTTTACCTATTAATCCTTTTTATATACATTCTGAACATCTACTGAGAAATGAAAAGAGTTCAAAGTCTACAAGGTATACATTGCTGGATTCCTACTTAGTAATTGCTGCCTTGTAATTTTTTATATTTGTTTTTTTTCCTCTTTAGTCAACCAGGATTTTTTTTCCAAAATTTTTTTTTTTTATATACTCATTGCTACTGAAACAAAATTGATTCATTTTTTAAATTATAATTTTTGAAATTTCAGGTCCATAAAATTATTTTAAAAGGCAGGAAAAGAATTTGTCATCATTTTTGTCAACTTTTCAGTGTATTTCTGTAATTAAAAAATGTTGACAATGAATTTTTATCCAAATGATACATCAGCGATAAAACTCAAACACTTTTTTCTTTTTAATTGCAACTCTGTTTACCATGATAAGTTTAAAATGAATATCAGTTTAGAAGTTAGAATCTTAAAAAGAAAACAATATTTGTCTATTTTCTTGATGTAGTAGCTTAGAACATGCAACAAATGCTTTTTGTAGAATTTTTATAATTACTATACTCACCAAAATCTTTTGTGTTTATTTTAGTTTATCAATCTTATGATTTTTTAAACAAAATGCCTAGTTGTAGGTACGAACAAAAATGAAATAAAATTTCAAGCGTGTAAGCAACATCTGATTTAAAAAAAATGTATCGTAGACAATGCAGTACACATATATTTAAGTGGAAAAAATAAACAAGATTAAAATTCACGACAGCTGCGCCATGCAAAAAGAAAGCATGTTATTGCCTGCAGCTCCCATAATTTGAAAAACAGAATAAAATATATTAAAAATACAAATGGTAAATATTTTTTCATCATTTCACTATATTCAATTATTCCTCCTTGTTATAATATTTTTATATAAGTTTCAGTCAAACCAATACATAGAATAAAAATATGCATTTCAAAAATTTATAAGATATTGGAATAAATTGATAAAAATGATGAAAAATATTTTCTTTAAATAATATTGAGTGAAAAAATTTTTTTTTCAGATCAAAAGCCTGAATTAATCGAATAAAATTCTGAAAAGAAAATTATTTTACGTTTATATTTTTAAAAAAGGTAAACATAATTAGTATCTCCAGGGATATATCTGTAAAATGTGTAAAAATCAACGAAAGCATCATTATATAAAATAGATAAATCATCAAACTAATAAAAGGTGTGATATGAAAAAAAATTGTTCTTCTTCGAAATTTGAAATGGAAAATTATTATTTTTTAAATTCACCTTTTAATAAATAAGTATCGAAAATTTCATTAAAATCGAATAAATGCTGATTTTTGCCAGATTTTTAAAAATGTCTCACATGTCGATTTCACGCTGAAATTTTTGTCCATTTTGTTTATACCTACCTAGTTGAAAGAAACTATTAATCATAAGAAATAATTCAGCAACTATGTTTACTGTTAAGAACAAATCTTTATCCAGTTTGGCTACCAGTTATTGAGTTAAACTTATTTTTTACTTTGGTAGAATCTTTTGCATCACCCTCCACTAACCTTTTCATCATATATTTGCTTTCTTTGGGCTTTCTTATCCATAATTTTCCAAAATGTTTGTAGTCAGTTCCCAGTTTGGTGGTTATAGTCCCTCACATCCTTCCCACTATTTTATTGAATTGAAACATTAAAAAATGTTTTGTTAATTTAAAATATTATTTTAAATTCTCTGATTTTTAAAAAGTAGTGTTACAGGTAGAAATGCATCATCAAAAGACAGACATTACAATTTTGTAATGTTTTAATATCATTTTTTTTCTGGAAATTTAATTTTATGAAAATCAAATATGATTCAATTTATAACACTTCCCTCTACCACTGAAATATATAAATTTTTAATTAGATATTTTTGAAGTATTTATTAATAATTCAATAGTGACTTTAAAGTATTTAAAAGAAAAATTAACTCAATGATCCATTTGGCAAAAGTTTATTTGCTTCTCCTTACTATATGACAGAATGTTGTCCACTTGTGATCTAAAGATACACATATTAGATATACACATTAAATAGAATTATTTAAATTCAGAAGATTTAATTGTTCTTGTATGTTTCAAACTATTCTCTTCTGTTTTACAGCTTAGTCTTAAGGATGACTCTGATTTACACTATGATACACTACAACTTCCACTACGTTCAATATTGAAAAAGACAAATACAGAATCTCCATTCCTAAATCGGAGAGCAAGCACAGGGGATCTCAGAAGTGAGTAGAACTATTCACATTTTTAATTAATTTCCTTTTTTTTTTCTATTTTTGTTCACTCTTTAGATCAATGGTTCCCAACCTTTTAGAGTCATTCCCCACTTTTGTCAATAAGATTACTAGTATTCCCCCCTTCCCTTTATTAAGTTGCAACAAAGAATATTTTCAAATAATAACTTTATTTTATGTATAATTAGACAGCTTCATACTAAGAATTAGTTTAATTTTATAATTGTAGAGCTACTGATGTGTATTTGTAACTCAAAGAAAGCAAGTGAAAATTATTAGAATACATCGTTTGAAATTCCAATTCATTGCAAAAAAAAAAAAGAATTCTGCTATAATAACTGATATACACATCAATGAGATCTCTGTTCTTGTTTTTTTGCTACTAGTTCTTTGATTTGTGAGAGAGCACATCTTAAATCATTCTCAACTTGGAGCTTATTTTGAGCCTTTGACTTGATAGATAGAAATGCAGAAAACCATATCTCTAGACTGGACTTTTTTATTTTTTACTTAATAGCCTTATTCCCCCCTTGGACTACCCAAATTCTCCCCAGGTTAAGAACCACTGCTTTAGATAATAGCATAATGCAAAATACTTTTTATAATTTGAAATCTCAAGGTCTAGAAAATAAATACACCATAAAAACACCAGCCAAAATTCAAGTTTATATAGAAAATTAAATTTTAAAGTTTTCAGTTTTACTCAGAATTCCTTCCTAATTTTGTGGATGCTATGTAAACAATAGACATAGCATCAACAAATACCTGCTGCTAAAGTTCTAAACTTTATTTTCCTGTTCACTTTAATTTTGTTCTGTTTCAACATTGCCAAATTAACATTTGTCTGTCAATCATTACCTTTCCCGTTTCCATATGGCCGTTGCTTCAGCTGTTCTGATTCCTGAATCACCCGGAGTCCACCACTGCTGCTGATGGCGAATTTAAAGTCAAATAAAGCATTTTCATTTATTTTTTTTTTCATTTTTTAAGTAGTCTACTGATATCGGGCAATTTCATGTGGTTCAAGAGACTAGGGTTTTTTTTCCACTTTTTTTTTTTTTTTTTTTTTTTTTCAAGCAAAAGCTTGATAAACACAAATGAACAAACGATAAATTAGGGTTAGTGTTTTTAACATAAGGGTTGGGGTTGCTGTGTTAGCAATAAGGTGGTGTTTAGCCAGCCACCTTATGCAGTCCGTGTCATTGGATGTTATATGTCCTTCAGCAATTTTCACTTCAGAAAGTGGAAAAATGTTGAAATTGTCTCTGCTTCTTTGACTTTAAATTTGCCATGAGCAGCATCTGCCGACGACAGGATAGCCACTTATAGTGGAATCATTCAAGTCGTCGTCGTCGTCAACTGAAGCAGTGGCCATATGGAAACGGTAATGATTGCCATTAATTTTTCCAACAGATTTAATTCTTTGCATTAGCAATTTATTTTGAGAAAAAAAATAACATATTGCTAATTCTCTGTCAGTTCAAATAAATGTCTCTAACCATTTTAAGCCCCAAATTTTCATATCCTTTACAAGAGAAAAAATCAGTTTGTTCAGTTTTCTTAAGTTTCAAGAAAGTTTTGATAAATATTTGTTTATAGATTATTACAGAAAATTCTTTTTCTTTTCTAGTGGATGGTGACATGTTTTACAGGCAGCTGTGTGCCAAGCAGCGAAAGGACAGTATCGTTGAAGATGTTCCTTTTGTTTTAAAGGTAAATCCTAATTAAAAAGGTTTTTCAGTTAAAAAGTGCAACAAGCCTATTTTTCAAGCATTATTTACCATCAACTTTTATTTCCCTTTCAAATGTATAGCATAACTCAACACATGAGTTGTCTTTTTTCACAGTACCATAGCTGACCAGTTCAAGCATTTTAAAGTGAGGAAGTTGAAGGAAGATACATATATTGGCTTGCCGGCCAAGTACATGTTGGACTAGTATGGATTTCAAAACCATGTGATTTTCTTTGCTTAGCAAGGCAGGTGTTGGAACTTCACTGTGTATAGTTTGGATTCACCTGAGTGTTTGGTTGGTGGTATGGTTAAGTCTGTGTACCTAACGCTGCTGAAATAAATTGATCTGGTTGATATATTAATAACCACAATTCTTTTAGTCATATTTGTCTGGAGAAAAAAGGCTCGAAGAGGGTTGAAGAATGGATCAGCTAAAATGTTGTATTGACGAAGAAGAAATTTGATTGTCCGAACAAAAGTTGGAATATTTTAACCTTGTTCAATTCCTATGAACACTATGCTTAGTTTTGTCAGTACAACTGTGTGCTTTGATATATTCTAGAATTCCTAGAATTGTTAGGCTTGTTACTTAAAAAAGATTCAATCATCCCCCCACCTTAACTTTTTAACAAGTTCCAACAAAATAAAAACACGCTTTATTACTTGCATTAAAATAGATGAGTTTTATTTTAATATTTTCTAGATGAAATTACTTAATTCTTTTTTGATTTTTTTGTCTTATTTAAGGCTCAGATAATTGGTTAATTTTTTTATTAATCTGTAATTCCACTTAGAGAATATTTCAACAAAAATTCTCATACACTTAGATTTCTCCATAGATGGCACAAATTACATTATGAAATATACATCAGCCATTGTGATAAGCAAATAAGATTGATTGACTTACCTTTCACTTGATGCATTTATTGTCACATTACAGTTTTGTTGAATCATTAACATCTTATTGGCCTCTGATTCTCTTAGCTGCTTATATCATGGTTTCTTGGTGTTAATGGTCATTTCTCTCATAAGACTAAATTGTTGGTTCAGATTTTAACTCTAAAAGTGGCCTTATAAACCATGGTGAGGTTGTTTACTTGCTATTGGTAGATTCCTGATCCATAGCCCAAAGGAACATTTTACATTTATTCTTCTGACCTTGTATTTCACATCCTTTCTTCACCAAAGCTTTAAATGTTCATGGACTAACAAATTCAAGTTAAACTTGAAATATTTCATACTTGCATGAACAACACTAATTTAAATATATGCCATCTCTATAGGCAATGCATCTCTTAGATTCCTTCATCTAAAAAAAAGTCTGAAAAATGTAGGTACATTGCTGATTTTCTGGTGTGAATGGTTCTAAAGGCTTTTAATGATTTTGCCAGACCAGTCATGTTCAACTTAATACTAATTCAAAGAAACACCTTAAACCCAACCTTGCATCATCACTTACGTTTAAATTTTTAAATTTGGGGGGGGGATGATATGGACTGATATTTATCATTTTTACCACCACTAACACTTGGATCATCTAAGAAGCTATCACAAAATAAGGTAAAAATCTTACAAAATCAAATCAACAGTGACTTCTGTAGCTGCTTTGTAGACTTGTCTTGCAGTTATGGAAATTTAGTTTCCAAGTTTCAATGCAATAAGTCAAATGGCACGTCAAAGTTGCAGCACCAGAACGATACCTTCAAGGGACACCTCCTCGCTTATTACCGGTAAGCTATCACCACTGTCACAAAATTCAATGTGCTACCAATGTAATTCACAGTACAACTCCAACATAGCTTCAATAGGCAAGCCTGACGAATTGTTGCCGCCTGGCCTTTTATAGCCAAGAGCACACCACATACGGTCGTTAATGCTCCACATATGTATATATCTATCGACGACTCATTCAACCAGCTTTTGCTTCCTGGACCTACCACAAAGCAGACAGCAGGCTATGCAAGGTCTTTTTGTCCTGGAAAAGTCCATTTCCACTTCTTCACCACAGGAAATGCCATAGAACTTGTAATGTTCCCATGAACTAAACGAATTATTAGTTGTGTGTGTGTTCATATGTTTGTTTCTATAATGAAAGATCTTTTACTAATGGTAAATCACCAGAAATAACTTGCTGGGTGTGTATTGTTGGTTTTAGCACCATTAGTAATAACAATGGGTTGTACTTGTTGAATCATTTGGGCTTGTGTGTATAGGAAGTAGCTTAGATTGCATCTTTGGCAGAAGTAGGAAATGGCTTCAATTACTTACCTTTTATGTGTATTATAAAGTTTAAAGTAAGCAAACTGCCAATATAACTCTAGAATCTGTCATATAAGTATGTGATCTCTTTCTTTCAATGGTGAAAAAGCCTGAAATTGGGAAAGAGAATATTTGCTTCTTGCTCTCTATACTACCAAATTTTGGTGCATTTGTCTATTTCACTTTTAAAGCTTGTTTATTTAATCTTAATAGTTCTTTGTGTTTTGTTAGGCGCCCTTGCTACCGTTGATACTCCTGGAATTAGTTTTATGCATTTATTAAAGATTTGTCAATATTTTGAGTTGCAGAAATTTTTTTTTTAATGCTATAATGCAACTTAATCTTAGCCATAGCAACTGCCAGCTCATCTTTAGTGATTCAATTGTTGAATTCAAAAGAAACAATATGAAAGCATCATAAAAAGGAAAGAGACGGGCGGAATTTTCTTTACATCAAAATTCAAAGCTGCATTTTACTTTTGCTAAAAATTTATTTTTCTTTCTAAAGTTTTCATTGACATTGATTGTTTTCAGAAAGAGTTGCCTGTTAACCTTGGCCTTCTGGATTTGTTATCACACGTATGGTAACTTGCATATCAAACAAGCACAGAGAAGAATCATGTGAGGTGTGATCAGCTTCCACCAGAATTTATTCTGAAATGCCTTATAATCTAAAAGAAATGTAATTTGTTATCTAAAAATTGGATATTTTTTTAAAAGTTTTGGCAAACCAAAAATAATGAAAGATAGCCAAACATTCTGAGTAAATTGTTCCCTGGTTTATCATCAGATGACTTTTCTCTGTGTTGGCTAGTGCTTAGTCTTAAAATTTTACCTTGTATTTAATTTCATTTCTTTTAGAGCTTAATTTTTGTGTTTGGAAATCATATGCCTTTAGATTAAATAAAATTTCAATAATTTTATTTCAGTAGTTTGTTTATATAAATATTGTTTTATGATAATGTATTTAATCAGTGCATTCTACAGTCTTTATTATACCCAAACACACACACAGCTTTTTATTTGGCTTCAGTGCTTACATCTTTGTTTTGTTTATTTGTACTTGAGTTGGTAAAAGGACAGTCTTCTTTATTAGATATTTAGAGTCTGCTATTGTCATTGCAAAATAAGAGATTGATGCTTGTATTGGACCATGTAGGTGTCAATATTCTCCAACTTGAACACTTTGGAGGGATCAGTTTATTACTTGATAACAATAGAAAACTGATCCCCCCCCCATTATATTGATCCCCCACTTCAAGTACAGAGACTCTAAAACAGTCTAAAACCTGCTCTAAGTATATAAAAATATTTTTCTTTTTATACCATTTTATTCAGACAAATCTTTTTTTTTCAAATGTGATCTGGTCTACACACTTGCATACTTGAAGCAATAAATGTATTAATCAGGGAAGATCAGTCTATCAAGAAATACCAATAGAAACCGACCTCCCTCTTTATGTCCAGGGACATCTCATGCTGTGTATTTATCACTTGATAACAATAGAAAACGTATCACCCACTTTATTGATCCCACACTTCAGGTACAGGCACTTTAAAAATGCTCTAAAATCTGCTTTAAGTATGCAAACCTTTTTTTTATACCATTGTATTCGGACATATTTTGGAGTTATGTAAGCAAAATATGAAAGGTGTAGGTGGTCTACACACTTAGATATGAACAAAAATATAGCAGGACCAATTTAGTGTTACAGAACCACAAACAGTGGAGTTTATATGTAGAGATTACATACTGAAATGAGCTAATTTCCTTGAACACTCAAGTTTTTAAAAAAATACTTGTTTTTGTGTCAGGACTGTCCAGAATGTCTTGTTAAGCTTCTTATTCTAACTTTTCTTTAAGTAATAAAAAGAATGTGCACATTTTTGTTCATAGATAGAGAACTTATAACTATCAAAATTTATGACAATGTTACTTAGATCTCCATATATTTGACAGAAAAATATATTTTTATTATTGGGCTTTCAAAGGTTTTTGCGAATATTTTATCAATATAATTCTGTCATTTTGAAATGCCCATGTGACATTCATGTCTTTATATATACTATGTAGACATGTTATTAACATTTGTAAAAATATACATATGTATTTAATATATGTACCTCTTGTAAATTGTAAGACTATACTTGATGAACAAAAACTTGTAGACATACAACCAGCGTTGGATCCAGGGGGTCTTCCAGGTCTTCTGGAAGCCCCTCAGAATTTTCCCAAAAATTTTAATTGATACTGTTTTCTGAGTGTCTTCCAAGTTTTAAATCTTTTCATCTCAACACGTGACAACCTTCAAGACCCACAGAATTTTTTGAATATTTTTATTTTTCTTAATTTCAGTAGCTGATATGCACTGAAATGCAATTTTAGCCAATCTCGGATACATCATATTCGGGGTGAGGGGAGGATGCCTCCAGACACCCCGAATATAAGCCCCCCTCCCCACCATTTTGGATCACATACAGAATCTTTCGAACATGTTTTAAATAGACTTCTTTTCAGTAGCTGATATGCCCCCAAAACGCAATTTCAGCCAATCTTGGATACATAATTTTCAGCATGCCCCCAGACCCCACTAAAAGCCCCACCCTAATTTTGGAAGATGGTCAGCTCAACAGGCTGGATCTGCCCCTGTGCAACTGTATGAATCAATTTGTTAATAGACATCATAAGCAGAAAAGAAGTTACTGGTGTTACTATAAAACACATGTTTTTCTTAAAAATGAGATTGTTAAGAGAAGTCTTAGAGCTGTAAATGTGGATCATAAAAATACTTGACTTGTTAAACTTGAACTTATGAGCCTAAAACAATGCTGATATTTCTGCAAAAAGTTTTGTACACTTCAGTGTAGTTGGCAGTTCTGTTTCATTTTGAAATGTTGATGTTAGCACACCAGTGTATTTTTATATATATATAGGATATTATTTCTGTACATAAGTAGTTGACTGTCTTTTTTCTGGATTGCATACAGAGTAAGAGAAATTAATAAGTGACTATTATTGGACTAAAACCTTTGACTGTTGACCTATCGCTGTGCAGTGTTTTCCTGACTCTATTGCCGTAAACTTTGTGGCCTTGGTTGTAAAAGAACTTTTTTATGCACTTAATCTTACCATTCACAACAGATTTACATAATAAAATAAAGTGTGTTTAGTTTGAGTGCTTTGAAATGCTTAATTTCTTGATTATTTGTTACCCTCTGTTAATAGTCCTGGTGCTGTAATAGAGCCCTGTAGGAATATTTGAGTTGACTAAGTGGACAGGGACCTTCATTGAGTAAGAATATCTTGGGTAGATATTCCAGTTCAGTTGCCAAAAGATTCTAGTGCCATTTTTCATAATGGCAGATTTTCGACGTGATGCCCTAGTCAGAAAGAAAATATTTTTCATCAAATATGGGCATATTGTATATAATTGGTAAGGAAATCTCATGCTGAGCAGAATTTACAAAAAACCATATGCCCCAGAGCAAGTCATTTCAAGCTATTTACAATCAAATGTCATAAACCCTTGTTTTAAAATGAAGCACCAGTGTGGACTGATAGCTATAACATTCAATCACTTCTTCTGTAGCTTTTTGCCCACACTTCCACAATATTTCATTGAAATTCATTACAAACATTTAGAGATATCGTGTTGACACAGAGAACCTATTATGTGGTGGGGACAGTTAGCTAGGATGTAGGGAGGTAATTGTGCATGGATCCCTCCAAAATTTCATGAGTTTTGCGTCACCCTTTGACAAAATTTCATTGAAATACATTGAGAACTTCTGGAGATATTGTGTGTACAAACTGAGAAATTTTGAAGATATTGTGTGGTGTGAACAGATAGCTACAATGTAGAGGATGTAATTATGCATGGAACTGTTCCAAAATTTAATCACACATTTCCTAATCTATTTCCCACTTTCCACAAAATTGCATTGAAATTCATTGAGAACTTTTGAAAATATTTTATGGTTGCGGACAGTTAGCTAGGACATAGGGCAGATAACTGTGCATGGACTTCTTATGTAGCCTATTGCCCACCCTTCCACAAAATCTTATTGAAATTCATTTGGAACTTTTGGAGATACTTTTGGAGACTTAATAAAACGCTCCAATCTGAAATTTTTATACTGTTTTGATACTTTCCGTCTCTCTGTCCGCATATCTCCAAAAGTTCCAAATGAATTTCAACAAAATTTTGTGGATGGGTGGGCAATAGGCTACATAAGAAATCCATGCACAGTTATTTGCTCTATGTCCTATCTGTCTACAAAAGAAGTCAGGAAATTTTGGAGCGGATCCATGCACAATTATCTCCCCATGTCCTATCTAATTGCCCACAACCACAAATATCTCCAAAAGTTCTCAATAATATTTTTGTAAGAGCTCAATGTTTAAAATTAATTTCTGATATTGATTGAAATTTTGATTAGAGTGTATTTTGATAAGTACTTTCTAAGTTTTTATTTTGCAAAAGAATGTTAACGAAGATTATAAAAGGCCCATCTTTGCAATATTGTAATAGTTCTTAGTTTTTAATGTCTGGACTAAATAATTATTTTAAAAAACTGCATTTAGGCCTGTGTATCTTTACAAGTGTAAGGTTTTATGTATCAAACATATATTTCAATCATTTAGCAGCAGCATTATATATCATTTGATCTTGACAATACTATGAAAATGTACACTCCTGGGCAAAAAAAATGAGCCAAGCATTCTCCATCATATAAAAGATCTTAACACTATAGAGAACATATGGGCACATATTAAGGCCAGAAAATGTAGGAACACTGACCAGCTGTGGGAAACAGTCAGAGATCAATAGAACATTGTGTCGCACACTAAACAACTATTGGATAGCTTGCCCAAAGTGCTCAGTTTTATGAAGAAAAACAAGGGAAAAGCTATCTCATACCAAAACGTACTCTATACTCACAAACACTGCATGTACTGTTGTATAACATTGTCGAATATTTCATCTATAATTGTTAGAATAAAAGAGTAATTGCAAAACAATTGATAAAAGCTTTGCAGACCCCCCCCCCCTAAAAATATGCTTGTATCTAATCTCAGTTCAAGAAGTTCATTACGTTTCATTTTTTTTAATTTAGTAAAAAAAAAAAGAAAGATGTCTGTCTTTTGCTTGTACAATTTTATTAAGGAGGCAGAAACAATGAGCCAAGCTCCAATTTCCTAGGTTTGGCACAGGGCCATAAGTACAGTGCACCCAATGAGGATCAAAATCCCCACAGCAATAATGGTCTACAAGACTAGCTTGCTGACTACTGCTTCACAGCAGGATATTTTATACACTTCAAGTGGTTTTTAAAGTTTTTGAAAACCTTTTAACGTATCCTTTTGTTCTGCAGGGTACATTTATAAAATAAGATTTTATATCATATTTGACTCATAAAATGTTATTTTTAGACATGCATTAATTAGATTTTGGCTAAGAAATACTTATATTGTATTATTAAATAGTGGTCTTTCTGAAAGCCTGAAGATTCTATATTTATTCAGACAGTTATCTTAATTTGTGTACTTGTATTTCATCTCCTGTCTTGGGTTGAAATGTGTTACTAATTTGTAACAAGTTCTGCTATAACATTGGTTTACTTGTATTTATTTACAAACTTTGTAAGTTGGCTTTTGAAGCTGCTCTTTGTTATCTTAGAATTTCACTCTTAGCCACAGTTTTAAAATCTTTCAGCCTGAATTAGTAAATAGAATATGTTATTTTTTTTTTGTTGGTCAAAGCACTAGGCTGACTTCAAACAGGAAAAACTTATTAGTATAGTAATAATTGACAAGCAGACTTAAATCTTAGACATATTAAAAATATGGTTGAGGTAGATGAATATAAAAATAGATTAGTGAAAATCTATAGAGGTGATTAAAATCAGGCCACTTGAAGTCATTCTTGTTCAATGCAAACAGAAAAAAATAATGTAACTATTATTAAAAATCAACTTGTAAATTTTGACTTGTATTGAAAAAAAAGTGACCTTGAAAATTGTGTGTGTGTATGTGTATTTTCTCAAAATCGGACACGGGGGTTCCAAAAATTGGACATTATGATCATAATGTTAAAAATAGTTTCTTTTCCCCTTGAAATTTAAATTTCATCTGAAAAAATTTATAAAAATTATCAATGTGATACTTTTACTGAAATTATTACCTTTATTTTTTGATAATTTTTTTTCAAATACCTATGTCAAAACATTTCATGGCACTCAATGATGCCTTTTAAAAATTTATTTTAATAAGCAAAAGAAATTGCTAACGAGTTAAAAATGACTCAAAGCTTTCAACAACAACGGCCAGTTTTTTTGGGTGATTGACTCCTTCTCAGTTTCCTTCCTTATTGCAGAATGTTCATGATTAACCACGTAGAATAAAGATTTAAAAAAACAAAAAAACCGGACACAATGTCTAAATAGGACAAATTTGGCAACCCTGGTGTTAAGTCATAATGTCAAATTTGAGAAGATATTGGAAATGAACCAAATATTAGGAATTAGTGAAACTAGAAATTTTATTTCTCTTTACTGAAAATTTTTAGTATTCAATAAGTTAAATATAACTTGATTTACAAAATAACTTACAAAAATAACAGATTTTATTTGAACTGGTAAATAATACTGAAATATTTTTTATTTCTATTTGGAACATCTTTAAAATGACTTCCTGAACAATGATTTTTTTCATTCAATTTTTGTCATTTTGAAATAATTTCAAAATTATTTTTCAGTCTTTTGTTTTCTTTTGTGTGTTTTGATTGGAAATGGGCTTATACAATTTTGTGTTGGTGGTTATCATTCCTTGTCTGCCTTTTATTTAACTCTCCTTATTTTCAATAAATCCATTTCTCCTTTGCATTTTCCAAAAGACTTAAAAGAAATGATACATGGGAATTGACTTGTCTATTTTTGAGATTCTACAAGAATTTGTCCATTATCATTTTCAACAAAATGCATGAAGACTTAGGAAATATCTTGGCTCATGACATTCTTGGAAGTAGTTATAGCATAGGCTCTGGTTTGATTTCTCTTTCTCTTGTAAACTGTTATATCTATGCTTTGTATTTTCAGTTTCGAAAAAAAATCAATTTGAAACTTCAAGCTTATATGACGGTAATTATAGTTTGAAGAAGTTTGAAAATTTGGGAAGATTTCTGGAGTTCTTTCTCAGTAGTTGAAAACAAATGTGTGTTTAAAGAAAAGAAAAATGTTTTTTTTTTATGTCTTTACAATTTGTATTTGCTTCAATCATTTTGAGTATAAAATGGATGAAAAGCTCTGAGACATTGTTGAAAGTTTCTTTACTTGGCTTTTTACAATCATGTACATATTTTGAATTTACATTTCAAGCATTTTTTTTTCTGTTTTCAAAATGAGGTATTATAAAAATTCAGTTTTTTTTCTAAAATCAGTGGTCTTCCCTTTTTCTGTTATATTTCACTTTCTAGGATAGATAAGTAGAGACATATGCAAGATTATGAAGTTTTTCAAATTGACAATAGCCTAACTCTTGATATTAGCTGCAAACTCTTCTGACCAATTCATGTGTGAAGGGATCTGATATAGCTGGCATGTAAAAAGATATCTTGTCTTATAAAAATAGATATCTTGTTAATTGAAATATGCTAACATAGAATAAGATATTATTAAATCAAGTTTTAATATTATTGGATGAAATATTGTAACACACCACTTTTAACAAATTTGACTAGTTTTTACCTTCATCCTAATTTTAGTTGTTTTTATACAACTTATTAATTCGAGCCACTGTTTCTATTGCAATGAATAACAGTGCAATCGGAAATAAAGTATAAGCATTCGGTGAGACTCGAACTCACACCCTCATTGCCAGAGGGAGACTAGTTTACGCCTAGCTGTTTTTACTAATTGGCCACAGACTTTATAGGTCTCATATGTAAAACAACATAAATGTGGCACAGAGAGGGAGTGAGTTTATAGGTGTAAATCGGTTCTGCTAATCCATGAAGAATTGGACCTTTTGTCAAATGATTTAGTCTGACAAATATCTCAAATACTTGGTATCACATGACCCATAAAGTTGTTGATGTACCAGAAAGTCATACCTATATCCGTATAAATTTGCTATTTTGACAAAACCCACCTATGGAAGTAATATAAAAATGATCAAGGAATGTAGCATTCACATTATTTCTTTATCTTCAAATGGCAAATATCCTGTTAAAGCATGCATGTTTGCATGTACAGGAAATTACTGGGGTTGACTCCCTTTAAAATAACATGAAAGTGACTAGAGTTACTTCCCTTGATAAATAGCAGTGCATATTTTTGACGGGCAGATGCATATTAACTTTTAATACTAACAATCTAGAGATGTATGGTCAACGGTTGGTGCAGTATATTTAGTTTTTACAGAATTCCTATTATGGCTCAGCATTTCAACTAATATTGTCTCATTCCAGAAGATTATTGTATTAATAATATTTGAAATTAATTGATGTCCTGACAACATTCTATGTAGTATTCACTTGTGTATTTAAATTATATAAGCAAACGATTGTCAACTGAAACGGATTAGGACAAATATGAATAATGTTTAATTTTATATCTTCTTCTTTTGTAGTACTGTAAGGTGCTGTTTTGATATAAACCTTAGTTTATTTGAAAATAATGACTTGGCATTCTGTTCCCAAGATTTTGATTTCCGGCATTATATGACCTAAAAGGGTCAACATGCCTCTAAACCCAGCAAACTAAACCAAGATTTTGATCAGTATTTATTTCAAGCATCTTCTAGTAGTAATATACAGATGTTTTGCAAGTTTACAAATATTTTTTTTGCGGATGAACTTTACATCAGGCACCCTAAAAATTGTTGAATCGAAAAGGGACACGTTTTGCTTCGACACCAGTTTTGTTCGAAGTTACTTACATTCGATAAAAAATAGGTTTCCTTTTTTTTCTTTTTTTAAACTAACAAATTTTTGTGATTTCAATCCAACTATTCTTCGTAAAACTAGATTTTGGCTTTTATAGCGATTATTAGCGTTTAAATTTTACAGTCATTCAGTAACTGTCATCTTAGCGTAATAGAAAAAGAAGGTTGGATTGAAAGCACAAAAAATACTTTTTATTTTTTCGGGAGAAAGTATCTTAGTAACTTTGAAAATTCGTTAGTTTTAAAAAAAAAAAAAAACCCTTTTTTTTATCGAATGTAAGTAACTTTGAATATTTCCAGTGTCGAGTTAAAATGTGTCCTTTTTCCGATTCAACAATTTTTAGAGTGTCTGATATAAACTTGATCCTTATTTGCTACATTTATCAATTGAACAAAATACTGATATATTTATCTGAGTGATGCTCTGATCAGTTAAAAAGGATGATGAAAATTGATTTTATGTCTACTAAATTGATCAGTATGATGATACTGGATTCTCAATTTTCTTTACTTCATTTACTACACTTATTACTTATTCATTCAGTTTTGCTGAGATCACTCTGACTGCTATAAATGTTCTGAAACAAACCTTGAAACTAATTAGAAGGTCCAGCTTTTAAAGATTGACAATTGACTAGTATAATGTAACTAATTGGATATACAGTTCTGTCCTCTTCAAAGTGGACAATCTTATTTGGTATATAAAATAAATTTTATAGGTCATATGCTGCACTAAATTGGTAAAGGGTACCTCATGATAAAACCGACTGGGTGTTTCTCTCCAAAAGGAGCATGCATTCTACTCTTGATGGAACCAGACAATATTGACTATTGTGAATGTGGTCTTCTTAGATTGTCTTGATGTTTATTGTGCACAAACTTGAATATTTGCCTGTTTGTTGTGGATTTTGATGGCTGACTCATTGGTGAATAAATGGATTGTGTGCCATATTTGGAGCCACATACTTGTTGGAAAAGTTTTTGTTTTTTTTCTCTGAAAAGATAGATTTTGCAGATGGCCAGCAAATTCAGTTGACCTCAATAACACCAAGAATCTCGGAGCCATCTTGAAGGAGTGTGTTGAAAATGTCCTCTTGGACTTGCCGAAAGAGCAGCAACATTCTCAACAATATTTGATATGGGTGATTGGTGGAGTCTGAAGGAATTAAAAGGCAGGCAACAGAAGAAACCCCCTTCACTTGTGTGGTGTAAATGGAGGTTAAGAAAAATCACTCACCTTTTTCACCATACACACAGACAGTGTTCCTTTTTTGGCGAGCGATTCAACACTCAATATAAGTCACACAAGATGCCACATAGCTCTGTTAGCCAACATAACAGGTAGACAATTCAATTCACTTACACACAACAATGGACAAAAACACAACTTGAACGGCAACAAAGAAGATGACTACCTTTTACTATCACCTTACACTAACTGACGTGTTTATGACTCTACATGAGCGATGATTTCCATTCAAATTCAATTCACATCACAATTTGTTTAAAACTAGGTTGGATTTCATGAATGCTTCTGGTGGGAATCCAATAAAAAAAATATAAAATTGATTTGGTGTTGCTTGCAAAAAATGTCATTTTTATTATGAGACACCCTTTAGTATTTGGATAATGTATAAAGTTGTTAAGACTTATTAGTTAAACATTTTGCAAATTACAAAAAAACAGTAAATATTCCAAATGAAGAAACTTCCAACAAATGAAATATAAACAAAATGTAAAGATGAAAACCTTCTGGATATTATGGGAAGTAATTTATTTGGACTAAACTCTCATCCAAAAAAGAGATTTTAAGTTCATCGTAATTTGATTGCTAAATCTTCAAACTTTAATTCTGAAAAGTCTTTCAATCTAGTGTAGTTGGATATTCCAAGTTATACATTTTTAATGGAGTCATCATTACAAAAATGTTTTTTGTGCAATTTACTCCTCAAAAAAAGTTGCTGTTGCTATCGGATACTGATAGTCAGACTTAAGCAATTCTGAATTACTTATTTACTTCCCACAATGTCTTTCAGTAATTACTGCAGTGTGATTTTAGTCAGAAATATATTTTTGTATGAAACTCTTTGATAAGTGTGAAATTAATCTGCTAATAGTTTGTTTTTCTTGGTTTGAGTTCATTTTTTCTTTTCCCCAATTTTTCCCAATTAGTGGCAGATGATTTTCTTTTGATCTTCTTCATTTGTTTGCCCTATACACTTAGCTAATTGGGCAATCAGGTGTCTTACAATTTGAGCTATATTAACAAAAAATATTACAGTTGCTTATATTTCTGCATGCCTAATCTTTTGGGTGACTTTATTTTGCTGCTACTGCTGTCACGCAATCCAAGTAAAGAATTGAACTCCAGAGAAGTATGAATCTTTGTGCAAAATATAAGAATTAGTATTGAAGAGTGAACTAATCTTTGTGTGTATTGAGCTTGTGAGTGTGTTTGTCACTGAATAAAATGAAGAGATCAGAGATTTTTATGTATTAACTAGCAAATTTGCATGCCATCTTTTCCCCGAAAATTTAAATCATATATGATCTGTATTTAACATATTTTCTTTATCCTTTTGTCACCACTTTCATTTACTTGTCTGAAAAATTGCTAACCATTTTAAAAAGAATTTTGTATAAAATTCGGAAAAAAAGATATCATTTATTTATAAAAATAATCATTTAAATTCATATAATTAGTTGAATTAGAATCATATGGAGATATTAAATTTGAGGTATTTTTCAAATGTTTTTTCTGTTTCTATTTCTTTTCTATCACGTTTTTTTTATATAGTTAGCCTTGACTGGTATTATCAGTTTAAATTAGTAATAGCATGTACATTTGATACTACTTGAAACAATTCTATAAGTTATAGAACAGTACTCTCTGAAACGAGTAGTTATTGGGGAAGTGGCCGGAATCAAGAGCCTTTATTTCGTTTATAATCTTGCAAGTCCCAGCACTTGAAACACTGATTTTTGTAAGTAAACAAAAAATGAGAAAATTTAAACTTGGCAGAAGACAACAGTAAAGTTATGCTTAAAAAAACTGCCTCTGTTATTTTGCATAAAAAAAAGACTAACAATCATAAGTCTTTAAAAAAATACACTTTATTTAGTTCCTTATGTTATCAGATGGTCTTTCTTATTGTTAGATATTTAGGCAGCCATGGGTGGGGCACACAGATTTGACCCCCACAGGTGTTGAAAGTCATTAACAGGATATCGACCTAAACCCAAACTGCAGGTGTCAGGGACCGGAAGACACACCAGGTGTTGAAAAGTCCTAAACAGGATATTGACTAAACCCTGAGTTGCAGGTGGCGGGCTGGAAAACCAGTGTTGGCGTTCGAATCGCATAAAAGTGACATAGGTGCCCTCGGAATGCAGAGAGAGACAGACCGCCTAGGCTTGGGAAGACACCAGACCAATTTCCCTGTAAGAAAAGTCTGTCGGCTCTCATTACCTCTCTCCCACTCTTCATTCTCCACCATGGCCAATGTATCTGATGCAATAAAAAATATATCATCATATTTTTATAAACCAAGTTTCAAGCCTTCCTTTTTCTCGAAGTCCAAGATGACTACACAACATTATGACACCAGCTTAAGGGAATATTACTTAGCTTCAATAAACCAAGTAAAAATCAGTATTTCAAAATAATTTCTATGAAATGTCTGTCATTTTTTTTTGAGGAATTATATTATTATTATAAGTCATTTTCTGTGCCTCTCAAATGCTGGAACATTTCCCAGAAACCTTTGCAGATATTGCTATTCAATTTGATCATGCTGTTTTTTTTTTGTTTTTTTAAAATGTTGGCTGATAAATATTCAATTTCTTGATCTGGCTGTACTGCTCATGTAGCCAGCTCATTTTCAATTGTAGATACTAAAACTAGAAAACTCATTCCTGATCTATTCTTACTAGTGTTGTAAACTCTGTACTGCTATAAAGTTATTCCTCTACAACTCTTAAGGACCTGGACAAAAATAAAAACTTCTAACTTTGCAATCTTGTATGATAGAATATCACTTTTGTTTTTAATAAAGTGTTTTTAATGACTAAAACTATTTTTCCATTGGGTAATGCAAAAGAAAATTTAGTTTTCGATGATCCATATGAGTGTCATTGTACTAGATATTCATGTCTTAGATTTTCAGTAAAATAAATAATAATAATTTTCTTCATTAACAAACACTTCATTTAATACTAGCATGACCTACACAAATGTCAATGTGTCAAAAATTACTTCAAAATAATTTAGAAGTGATTTTAAATACAAATCAAATTGAAATTCAAATTAAGAAACTGAAATCTTAACTGACTCCATCTATTTTTACCTCTTTAAGATCCTAATTCATTTGAAATGGGTTGTAATCGGCCTAAATTAGCATAGTCAAACAATTCTTTTAAAAAATTAATGGATTTATAAATCCATTAATTTTTTAAAAGAATTTTTTGACTATGCTAATTTAAGTAACAAACATAGCCTAGCTCTACTGTTGTTGGACTGTTGGTTATTTATCTTGTGACATTTGTTTTCAGATAACAAATATATCCTTATTTTACAAGTATTTGTTAACATAAGAAAATATCTTTTGCTATTGATTTTACTAGAATTGGTTTATGTGCTTTATTGATCACCTTTTTTTAGCACTTTAATACAATTTTGGAAACATTATTACTGATTTTGTTCTCTCTTGCGTAAGCAATAACAAAAATGTGTATTGTTAAATTAGATTGGCTCACTAAATCTTTTGAATTCATTGCAAAATGACTGTCCACTCTGCTGTAGACTGCATAAACTACACTAATGGACTATATTTAATTATATAATAGTAATTATGTGGAACTAAAGGCATTAAATTTTCTCAATATTTTGTCAGAGATTTATCTTGAAATCAGTGAAAAGAAAAATTGTTTTCAAATGAGAACAAATGGCCATTCCTGCTAGAAATTAGTCTTGAGATTTGTAAAATTTGTGTCTACAAGTTATGATACATTTGCTGATAGGATTTAGACCTTTCTCTGTATTTTGTGGCATTAAAAAACAGTGATTTAAGAAGAAAAAGATCAATGGATAATTTTTGCACAAAACTTATATATTTCATACCCATTTTAGAAATGATGATTGTTATTAAACAGTCTTTTTTGCATGTGTCTTTGAATTTGCTGCCTACCATCCATTTTTGACAGAGAATGTATACCATAGTGTGACTTTTTCAAACATTCTTTCATGTTTGCAAGATATTTTAATTGAAGAAAATGTCTTTTGTTACTTATTTTATTTCTGTGCTCACTTGTATATCTTGATCACTATTGTTTTCTGTAATTGTTTTGAAACCTTTTTTCATGTCAGTTTTATAAATATTTATGTGTGATGGATTTTCTCACTTTTCTGGAAATCGAAACCAATCATCAAACTAAGAAAATCTGCTTATGACTTTTATGTACAAAATAACAAATAGCAACTGGAACTGAAATTTAGTTTACCTTTTCAGCTTTCATACTTCCCACACACTTAACCACATTAAACTACCTTTCTTTTCTACAGTCTCTCTCTTCCTACCCTCTTATTAAACTACCTCATCAAATTTGCTGTTTTAGTGACTGCTATAAACAAACTTGTCACTACAATCAATGATATTTGTTTTTATTTGTTAGAGTTTAAAATTTTTACATCTATTTGTTTTCATTAGTGTTCATTATGATTATACAAAAGTAACTGACCTCAAGTCTTGGTTTATACAATTTGTCTTCTATTTTGATTGTGTTTACAGATCATCTCAAGAATGATGGCTCATCAAATGATTTTCTTTTATGTTTATATGTGATTCAATATTAGCTGAAGAAAAGATATACTTTTTTCTGGTCCTTTTTTTACATAATGAAATGTTTTAAAGTACATTTCCTTATTCTTTTGTAATATGAAACTAATACAAAAATTGATATTTTTATATTTTATTCTTCATTTAGTAAATTAAAGATTTTAAATATTTGGAATTACATGAATTTTCTCAAAACATCTTTAAATTAATTCATTTGATTAAAACAATGAAAAGCAAGATAAAAATTTATAAAGGGCAGTTAAGTATACAAAGTTTGTTTGCTTGGTATATAATCCATAAGAATATGGTAGGTATTCA